>JABSTQ010011558.1:0-279439 GCA_013358835.2 Ixodes persulcatus
GGTCGACCGCATGAAGACATAAATAAAATACTGGAAGTTTGAACAAAAACCGATATTAGTTAATCTTATTTAACACGCAATATGTTTAAGAGCTGGATTTTTTGCAAAAAGGGTTCCGCTCGAGTCTAACAAAAAACTTTTTAGGCATATGCCAAGGCAACATAAAGCATACAATATCCCGGAGCAGGCAATTCATAAGCATACGGAGCTTAATAAGGCGCACTCAAAAAGCATAAACAATATAGCTATAATATATTTTAGCATAATTATTTTTTAATTTGCATGTTGCAACGAGGCTCAACGGGAATCAATCCCCGATCGTGTGAGACACAGACCGACGATTTTGATCGGCCCCATGAGGAGACGAGCGAAAGGGTCAGCAGATCAACTAACCCTGTCTCACGGAGCCTACCATTCGTGCGTAAAGCTGGCACCCGAATAACAAAGCCCAGCACTCGTAATCTCGCGTAGATGGCGCCACGCAAAGAGACGAAAAACAAATTATTATCATTATTTTGCAGGCAACGCGACCCCACTGGCAATTTATTTCGTAAACTGTGCATAACTACGCAAGTTTATTCCAGCAAACTAAAATATCTTGAATCTCTTGCCAGTTTAAATTTCAAACTAAAATATTCAATAAGGCACGCAGCGCTGCAAAATGAAGGCGAGCTCAGAAGACACTGAGGCGTGTTGTGAATACGTTGACGGCGCCTGTTTCACTCCAACTGTGGGTGTCTTCGGAGATCCAGCTTATAAGTTTCCGCAGCTTACGTGCAAGCAAGGTAAGTTTTAGTTCGACGTGATTTGAAGCTAGCTGGTACACCGTCGCACAAAACTGCGGTCAAAACTGTGTCAACTATGCCAGCACGACAGGGTCGCCCAAACTCAACAACTCATCCAAACAGAGACTGCTGTATAATCGTCTGCAAAAGCGTCACGGCGCAAGCCTACCGCCAAGTTTCTGCAGACGATTTAAAATAGCAGATGAGGCCCGTTGATTAAACCGCAACGCGGCGCAAGCGTACCGCGAAGTGCATAAATTTGGAATATGATAAAGCTGCAATTAACACATTTGAGAATAAAAATTCATTCACGACTTGCAAGCCCACCAGAGCTATAAATCAGTTCTGACAGGTGAGCAGCATTCATTGATGATTCACAGATACGAACGGATTATTTGAGCAACTCTCTGATTAATGAACTGCGTTTGGATGAAATTGGTGACAGCTTAAGTTAAATTTCCTGGCGCTTGTATTAAATAGGATTACAGTTGGAATAAATTCAAGGATGCTCGGATTAAAAAAGCGGGCACTTGGAATATTGTGAGCGGGAAAACCTGTACTCCACATTGCCAGCCGCTCACGCGGCTTGGAAAGCGCATTAATGTTAAGGAAAATGTTGAAAAATGATTGTGTGGTAATTTTATTTCTCCAGAGTTAGTCAATATGTTACTTTAAATTAAAGAAGAGCGCTGACATGGTGCGTTCCCTTACAGCTCCATATAAACCCGAGTCCATGACCTTCCCACATGCCGCCGCGCCGTCTATCGTAAGGTGGAGGTACCTGCAAAGCGGAACCCAGAGGACACTGTCTGGGCCAGTTTGCTCATCTTGCGGCCAAGAAGGATTTTTATGTCACGTGACCAGCTTCATGGGGACAAGGAAGTACCTAGCGTCCCTGCCTAATGGCGGAGAAATCCGTATCGCTTCAAGCACAAAAGCCTAATTTCGCTCGCAGAAACTGACTGCAGGGACTTTTAACTGGAGTCCAATTTACCGCTCCTTTCTGCTGTAGGAGCGGCAGGTAAAGTTACGGCCAGGGAGGCTAAATATGAGCCAAAAGAAAGAAAAAACCCACGCGAGATAAAAGCGGTGGCAGTATATTTATACACCTCCGCCAGCGCCGGCGGTTCGCGCCTTCTGTGGTCAAGAGGTTAGAGTGCCGGTACTTGTCGTCGCGGCGTGAAAGTTCCGGGTTTAAATCGCGCTAGGACCTTCTGTATTTGTATTTTGCGCGTGTCTTACTTTTAACTGTGATCCTTTTTACGAATCATACTTGCACTACTGCGCCTTACACGGTTTTTACTGTTAGTCCCACCTGTTCAATCGAAACAACGAGAAGAAAAAAAACAGATCAAGCAAGTTAACGCGCTAATAAAATCGTTTCATAATGTTCCTTAAAAGGAAACCAACGTAACAGCATCGGTATGGCTTTCACACAAACGGAGCCGAAACAAGCATCCTTTCCCCAGCAACTACAAAATTATGTGTTTTTAAATATACAACACTCTTGCTACGACTCCTTTCAATAACAGGAGACGCCTATTTAGTACTATAAAACTGCAGTTGTAACAATTAAAAAAACACTTCCACAAAATAAGCAAAAAGAAAAAAGACTAGCAGCTATGGATGCATTGATTGAGCGAAATCCTACAGGTAAGGCAGCAAGTCAAACGTCTGAGAAAGTAGTAAAACCGAAATAAAAAAGATCATACTTTTACTTGCATGGAATATGATAAAAGGTATATTTTTACTCTTCACATTTTTCTGTGGCAATCATTTTGTAATATTAACACATTTCTTGTTGAATTTTAGTTAGAATAGCAGACGATCACAACCGAATGCAAAAATGAATCAGGCGTCGACAGCGCAAACCATCTCTCTAACGCAGACACCAAAATGACTTTGGATCAACAAATGGAATTAATTAGAGCAGTTGGAAAGCGGAAACAACAAATTCTAGAGGAATTCAGCAGCACAGTTGCCTGGCGAACGAAGAGACGGGCATGGTAAGATATTGTCAACTTTCCGCGGAGTGTACGGCAGATGCAGGAGGCGTGGCGGAAGTGGGTAAAGAAAGCCAGACACATGTATTCGCTCTTCCGAGGTCATGAACAACGAACTGGTGAGTCAGAACTACCCGCCCCATGATTTTTATAGAGCTCATACGGTCTTGACTACATTTTTAGTGGGAGTGCAGTCAAATACAAAAAAAAAAAATAAAATACAGAGTTTCTGGCGCGATTTGAACCCGGGACTTTCACGCCGCGACGTCAAATACCGGCGCTCTAACCTCTCGACCACAACAGAAGGTGCGAGCCGCCGGCGCTGGCGGAGGTATAGAAATATACCGCCACCGCTTTTATCTCGCGTGTTTTTTTCTTTATTTTGGCTCATATTAGAGAGTTTTAGTAGATCGTTCCTATAACGATACGATAACCATACGATACCGATACACAGAACAGGTGCGCATTCCTGTTCTGTGTATCGGTATCGTATGGTTTTCGTATCTTATAGGAACGATCTACTAAAACTCTCTTTTTAGCCTCCCTGGCCGTAACTTTACCTGCCGCTCCAACAGTATAAAGGGGCGGTCAATTGGACTCCAGTTGAAAGTCCCTGCAGTCAGTTTCTGCTAGTGAAATTCGGCTTTTGTGCTTGAAGCGATACTAATTTCTCCGCCTTTAGGCAGGGACGCTAGGCACTTCCTTGTCCCCATGGAGCTGGTCACGTGACAAAAAAATCCCCCTTGGCCGCAGCCGCGGCCGCGTCCGCAAGATGAACAAACCGGCCCGTCTGGTCAAACCTCTGCGAACGTTTTCAGTGGCCGTTTCCTCACCTGCCTATCTTACACCCTGTACTCATCTTTTTTTCTGACCTGCTTGATAGGGTACATCTGTTATAAACTGATACATTTATTTGGAAACCCCGCACGGACCATTGTTGCCTGTGTTGGTGTTGGTCACACCGCAAGAAGGACATGCGAGAGAGTGTCAGCAGCGGAGCGCAGCCGTGGTGATTCGGCGTCAAAACGCGCCACCAATAGTTTTGAACCTCGCAGAGTTAGAAGGGGGGAGGGGGAGGTTAAGTGGTGCTCTAACTTTCTTCTTTCCGCTTTCGCCTCCGCTGCGCAGGAAGGGTAGCTGCGCGGTGGGGTAGGAACAGCTTGTTAGTGCTGTATTTTTCATTGTATTGACGGAATGTTTAAGCCATGCGATTTTTTATTCAATTGAGGGTGATCGTTTATTCAAATCTTTCATGGAGCTGCTCATTTTGTTATTACAGCGCTATGGAGGCGACTAGGTCCTAAATCCCAGGCTGTTTGCACCCTCTCCGCACTGAAGTTGCAACCTAGAGCGCTTGCTGTGATCAGCGCGACCTCAAAACCAGCGCAAACTCTAACTGCGTTCTCTAGAGCAGGGGGAAGAAACATTTAGGTGATGACTCTCTGTCCAACGCGGCGACCACATTATGTTCGGCGCACCGAGCGCTTCACTCGCACGGGGATAGGTGGCGCCAAAGTATCGGGTCCCTCCCAAACCGACCGCTCCGTTATTTCTCACAGCGGTGGTCCCGCATTCTCTCGCTCACCGCTTCTTCTTGTACCCATGCATGGTGGAAGAAACATTTAGGTGATGACTTTCTGTCCGACGCGGCGGCCAAATTATGTTCGGCGCACCAAGCCCGCTTCACTCGCACGGGGATAGATGGCGCCCAAGTATGGGATCCCTCCCAAACCAACCGCTCCGTTTGTTTCTCTCAACGGTGGTCCCGTATTTCCTAGCTCACCGCTTCTTGCTGTACCTCACCGCCGCCACGCCACCACCAAGTCGCCAGAGTCCGTAAGTCTGTGTTCTCTTCCTCCTTCTTCTGGTTATAGCTCACCTTCGTGCACGATGGTGGCACATGTGATCGACACAGCACCAAGCAAAACACGAGGCCAGCCACTGGCCGCACACAACCACCACACCACCACACCCCGAAAAAAGCGAGCACGCTCCGCCGCCGACACCGTGGCCGCCGACGAGGACCTCATACCTCAGCGCCCTCCGCGGCGGCGCGGGACACACTACTCCTGGTTCGCGGCAAGCTCCGAACACGATCTGGTCGCTCGCTCCCCGTGGAAGAGCGGCCAGAGTCATCACCTAAATGTGTTTCTTCTACGTGTCTAGAGCAATGGTTGACCACGCGCCGTTGCCGGTCCCGTCGGCACCTGCGTGATCTGCCCAAAGCCGCGGATACCGGACCCTAAAGGCTGGTTCACACTGACCCGTTTTCTTACGTCACGTTACGTTACGTTCCTTACGAAAAGTCACCGGGAAATCTGTGCTTCGTATTAAGCGTGGCTACCAATTCAAGGAGGTACCTGGCACGCGACATTCGAGACACGAATGTTTTCGGTGACTTAGGGGACGTAAGAAAACGGTGCTGTGTGAACAGTCTTTAAAAGTTGAACCGAGCTTAAATCCTTACGTTACGTTATGACCAGCCTTGTGTCCTTGGTTTGCACCGGTAACTCACCGTCCTAGCTCGTCGTCAGCTAAACCAGGGGAGTCCTAATCGAGCGGCCGTGCCTAAACATTCGTGTTTAGAATATCGCCTGCAGGCTATCTCCTTGAATTGGTAGCCACGCTTAATACGAACTACAGATTCCCCGGTGACTTTTCGTAACGTAACGTAACGTGACGTAAGAAAACGGGTCAGTGTGAACCAGCCTTCAAGGCTGTACTTACGGAGCGAAAAAAGTGACAGATTTTGCCCGGCGGCGTTCGCTTGGCGCGTGTCGTTAGAAGAGTGACGGCTGCGCCGCGCGCAAAGTGAACGCGCCGCCGGGCAAAGTTCGTCGGTTCTTTGCCGCATATTCGTTCCATGCACTCTAAAAAAAATTTGTTCTTGAAAGGTTCTTCGACGCCAAGACCTCTTTCAGCTCATGAAGAACGGTTTCGCGTGCTGGAGACGTACCTTCTACTGCACGCCAGTCACCGACTTCAGCTGCGATATTGTGATATATATGGCTGCGCACCACAAAGGCGCCACTGCTCATACAATCAAAGCAAGTTTCATCAACAGAGTGATGTATATTTAAAAGTCTTTTTTTTTCTTTTTTTTTTCGTTTTTTTTCGCCGGCATATTTTCGTAGGAAGCAATAGGAGAAGCAAACAACATAAACGAATCTCGGCTAAACAAGAAATAATCATAATTTTAAGAAATTAAACGATAATTATTGTCGTCTGCCTTTTTTATAAACGCACAGATAATTTGAACACCACATGGTCGCCTTACACGAATTGCAAACACAGAAACTTTCAGCTTTTCCACTCTGGTGAAGAAGGAAGACCTGGGAAGCTGTTCTATGGTGGGATTGAAGTAATGGCCGTCCGCAAGTCGGCAACTCAGAGTGGAGAGGCTGGAAAGGTTGCCGCGATCTATAAGCGACGGCGGCAACCAGTGTTGTGTCGACATTTCTATGCGGATGGACACGGTCCTAGGGAAACTATAGCCCTTAACAGCTCCGCTGTAAAAAAACGTGGCTGTGTTTCTGCGGTACTTTGCTGCAGACAACGTCGAAATGTTAGAGCATTCTTCTTTTATGAAAACTTACTTCGCGATCCGTCGCCAAACGATCCTCCGGCGACTTTTTGGTACGGCGAGCATTTTCATACTCAGCACGTTGCAGCTTCTGCTCAGCTATTTCCTATTGAATTTGTTCCTTTCTTCAGCGAGGCATAGTGAAGACTGCAGCAGATCCAGTGTACGCGTCGTCTGGCGACATGCGCATGTGCGGGGTAAGGAGTGAATAACATTCTCTTTATTATACTTTATGGTAAAGCCTCGTACTTGCGAAGAGCTATTGTACGAAAGAGGGAATGAAAGGATAAATATAGTGTCAGGAGGGAGTCAAGTAGGATCAAGCTGAATGAAATCATGAAGCTTTGCTTCTCCAATTCTACTAAAGAAGCGAAATATGGCTTTTCAGTGCTGTGGAGTGCCCTGGAATGAATCCATGCCTCCAGCGTCGTGGGTCTGGTTGACAGAGGGAACCTACCGAGGGCTTCGCCCCTGTGAGGATGGAGGGCCCAAGCAGTTAAATATCTAGATGTCACACTATCAGCTGACTGCACTTGAAACACTCACAATGACGATGTTGTAATGAGGGCCGGCCGAGCACTTGGATTCCTGAACCGAAATTTAAAAAAGCCCACTAAAGCAATTAAGGAGCTCGCCTACCTTAATTATGTACGACCAGTTTTGAAGTACACTTTCACCCTCTGGGGACATTTCACAGCAAAACCATGTTGTTGCGCTAGAGCGAATTCAGAATCGTGCAGCTCGATTCGTCCTGACGCGGTACGACCGTTTTGAGAGCGTCACCAACATGATTAAAGAGTTAAGATTGTATCCATTGGCAGAACGACGAAAACATTTGCGCCTGAGGTTTTTATACAGAATCTATTTTAACACAACAGGCATTATTAGCTCATCCTATCTATTACCTCAAAATTACATATCCAAAAGAAAGATCAGATGCATAAAATAATGGAACGTCGCACCAGAACAGATTTGAAAAAAAAAATCTTTTTTTTTTTCTAAAATCTATTAAAGGGGCCCTGCAATCATATTTAAGCGTCTACAGTTTTTGCGGTTTTCACGTCCCTCGGGGTTCGCGCAAGCCAGCAGGCACGGAGAGAGTAACTAAATATCGGTGCGTCGTATTTTAACAGGACGATGCGGAAACCTCCTCCACCTACGGGGGCGAGCCGCGGTGCCGAAAGCGGGCGATATGTGACGTCTTAGGTCCTGGCCTTACTATTGGTCAAAGCCGCTAAAAGATTCTTTTTTGTCGAAATACAAATTATAAGTGGCGCGAACCGTTTCAGTTATTTATAAAAGTAGTTTTTGTTCACTTTTTTAGACCAGAAAAGAAACAAATGCAGTTTATAAAGTACGGAAACAAGAAATGACCCCTCGACATACCCGCCACCAAGCGGTGGAAAAGGCGACGCATACTAGAAAGGTGTAGTGGGATCAGGCGCACACGAGCGGCGAGCGTAGAAAGATCCCAGATGTACGCGGCGGCGCGGCGGTTGTACGGACTGGAGGATCCAACCGGTTCCGAGCGTTCCCAAGGCCTTCGGCGAGCAGCTTTGGTCTTGCGGTTTGGCCGTTTCGCGGTATGGCAGCGCGAAGCGGCTCCCGTTCTGAACTGATCTTTACCCCGTGTTTGCTGTCATTTGTGGCGAATGAAGTGTCATGCCGAATTAGTGTTTAATGGCGCAGCGAATGCAATGCGAGCCGCACTGGCTGCCCGCTTCATACAGCCTATCCAGAACATGCTTTAGTGGCGCCCTCTCGAGCCTTCGACACGGAGTGCTCCGCCGTCACCGCTCGCTGAGCTAACTACCCCTCGTCTAGTTCACGGCCACTCAAGCAACCAAAGACGTCATGAAGGAGGTTATTTTTGCTTGTTTTGTAATTTTAATTCGCCTATAACTTCTAAAATAAAGCGAAATTCGAGAAAAGAAAGTTTCATTAGGTTACTACGTTCAGTGCGCTCAGGTTCGGTGCAAATTAAAAACCAGTAAAAAAGTCTTTGCAGGGCCCATTTAAGGACTGAAATGCCTTGTCTTGTGAAATTGTTTGTGCCGCAAGTGCTGAACTGTTTTTCTCGTGTTTATTCGTCCCCTGCGATAATGCCTGATAGCGTTGCAGGACCACTATGAATAAAGTAAGAAAATATCATGTGGGAGCTAGTCATGCCAACGTTGGCGGAACATCGTTGGGATTGCCGTGCCAGTACGGAGTCTTCGAGGACAAGCCCTCGTCCTCTTCCGCTTCGGGCCCTCGTCCTCTTCGAATACGACGACCCAAATTTAGGCGCGGCGCTCTAAGGGAGCGAGGTATTTTGACTACTTGTAGTCAGAGTTCTTCAGTGTTAATAATTGGGGCTGTGGGGATATTTATACAGCGTGTAGTTGGTCAGCCATTTCAAAGTTGCGACGAGTCACTCGCTGTTGATGAGCAATTTGGCCAGTGCAGTACATCCGCTAGCCTGGGGTCTTTAACGTGCATCACGCAGTAGTGATACACAACCGTACGCCATTACGATGCTCATCCAGATCGTATATATGATGACATACTGACTGAAATTATGACACAGTATGATGACATAAAAAAATTGGGGGGGGGGGGGGGGGGGGTTCTGTGTATGTTTATACAGCCTACAACTTGGTCTGCTTCAACGGGCGACGAGTCTTCCAGCTGTAGATGAGAAATTTAGCCAGTGCAGTACGACCACTAGCCTGGGGACTTTAACGTGCATCACGCAGTAGCGATTCACAACTGCATGCCGGTACGATGCTCATTCAGATCGAAACGGGCAGTGGTGGGGATTGAACCCAGGATCCTGGGTTATGCAGCGCGAGCTTGCGCTCTTCGTGCTTCGAGCTGGTGTGCGCTAGCGCACTCGACCATCGATCCTCCCTGTTGACGCGCATACGACTGCAGGGGAAGCTACCATGAGCATATCAGCGGCAGCCGATTGGCCAGTCGCTTCGCTTCTACCATTTTCCACCCAAGACGGGGCCAGGGACGTAACGAGAGAGGTTATTTTTTCCTCGTTTTTGTAATTTTAATTTGCCTATAGGCCATATGCGAAATCCTTGCCAGCTATCATCATCATGCCATTAGGAGCCGCCATATTGGGGGGTTTATCACATCTTCCAGTTGTGGACGACGCGCATCTCCATTTAACTCGGTTTTCATGATATTAGGGCAGTTTATTTGTACACTCAATGGGGTGCTGGTTAGTTTCGGATCAAAGAAGAAAAGAAAGACGGCCGCCAAATTGAGGAAAAGGAATTGTCAGCAACGAGGTCGCAAGACTTGTCACTCAAGCAGTGAACTGGGCCATTCAGGTCAATGAACGGTATTTCTCGAAGACGTTCTGTGACGGGTTCGTACTGGACTTGCAGCAGGTGATCATATTTTAGTTCTACGACTTACACTTTGCCGGGACTATTGTTTTTTGGGCGAAATCGTCGGTACGGGAACCCCCCAATATGGAGGAAATCTGATCATTGATCATGAATACACTAGATGGCGCTTCTTTTTGCATATGGTCTATAACCTCTAAAATGAACCGAATTTCGAGAAATGTTTTACTAAGTTACTACGCTCAGTGCGCTCTGGTTCGGTGCGAATTAGAAAACAGTCAAAAATTCGTTGCAGGAACCCTCCTTTAAGCTGAGAATGCAGTGAATGCCAGAAGCACAAGAACTCAAGGACGCTACCCCCCCCCCCCCTCCCCCCCAAAAAAGAAGAAAATGCTGCAGAAAAGTTGATTTTGAAAAATGCCCTTTTTACATCTGCCCACATCTAGAGAGTATTCCCAGAAAGTTTCACTTGTATGCAGTGCGTAGTTAATTTTTTATAAATATTTGTTCAGTCCACCAATGTTAAAGAAAAGGTAGAGGTTCGAGCACTTTGAATGCGATTTCTCCAATCAACTTTTTGGCATAAATCCCACCTTAATAAAACTATCATTGCAGTATGAAACTATCAAGACACTTGATATTTGCGGCTTATATTCCAAAATTTTATGGAGCCCGTTACTATGAACTTAGATTTTGCATTTTCATGTTCCTTTATTATGAAAAATTGTAATTTGCAAAACTTGGTAAATGTGAAAAAAAAGTTTTTTTTGTACATATTGTTTACCTGAAAATGCATATTCTCTAAAATTTCTTTTTATGGAAACCAGCAACAGGTATACCAGTATCCATTCCACCAGAAAAAATATGTTTTTATCAACATCATTTCTCAATGATACATTTATCGAGTAGATTCCATTCAAAGCTATGCTTTACTTTGTTCTGGGGGTATAAAATTGGTTCACAGGGCTGAAGCTTTGCTTGCCCTCCTTCTATAAGGCTGCAAACACCACCTGAAAATATCACGCCGATTAAGTGAGCGGTTCAAAAGTTGACATTCCCAGGTAGTGTCCCCTCTTAAAGCGTTCTTCCACAACACGAGAGCTCGCGCTGGAAATACGTATCTCAAAGCCAAAAGCGCGGGCAAGATCACGCTTATAACTTTGGCTGCAGTGTCAGCTTAAGGGTGGACGGAGTATTAGCGGCGAGATGTTTTGGTAGAGCCCTCCTGTGGTTCCCCCTTGTGACGTCATTACCTTGCAAACAACAAGTTCGATGGTGTTTGTTATTAGCACGGTGGAAGCTTGAAATCATTGCGCTCTCAAAGGAACACTGCCAACACCGTCAAAATTAAAGTTCTTTCATTCCTCTTATTTCCGTCGATGATAAATCCCCTTTCCGACGTCATAGTCAGCGTTCTGCCAATCGTGGAAGGCCGACCAAAGCGACGCTTTCGGTCGCGCACGGGGCTAATAGGTACAACGTTATTTTAAATCCACGTGTCGTCGGGCTCGTGCGAACAAGTAGCGTCGTCGACTTCCTACAGGGTCACGGCGCGTTCAATGTGCGTGATTACTTAATTTGGTTATAGCCAACGTTACTAAACCACTCAGTTTGGAAACTGCCATAGAGACTGCTCTGAAAAAGTGGCACCGACCCGACCTCCAGAACCGAGCTAATGGCGATAACAACGCCGCCATTTCTCCCGCAGCGGCAACTCGAGGAACTGCACGTGACTTCTATTGACAGATACGGTAGAAGAGGTGACAGGGGTGCCACCCCCATCTCCTCAGCGGACGCACCGCGAATTACTACCGAAGCTAAGATGCACCTAGGTCGGGACGCACTACCTGAAATCACCGCTGAGGCATTGTTGTATAAAAGCAATATTAATTGTGCCGCAAAACCTTGCAAACTAAAGATTTTAGAAAACATCACGCGCCATCAATATGTACTAAACTCCAATAAAAGTTACTACAAAAAGAGTTTTTTCCCGTTGGTTTTTACGCAAAAACATGCGTCTGAATGTTCAAGGTGACCACCCCTATAAAAATGATTTTTGACTTTTTATTGAAAACCTGTTGACTTCTTGTTGACTCTGATTACTTTCTTTTGACTTTGACGTTCTGTTGACATGGTCAACAGAAAGTTTGTTGACTTTCTGTTGAAACTTTTCTGATGATTTCCTTCAGCCTGAGTCAAAAGAAAAGCTGTTGACTTTCTATTACTTTATGTTGACTTTTTTCTGCTGACATTCTGTTGACATGGTCAACAGAAAGTTTGTTGAATTTCTGTTGAAACCTTTCTGATGATTTTCTTCAGCCTGAGTCAAAAGAAAAGCTGTAGACTTTCTATTAACTTTATGTTGATTTGTTTTTCAGCTGACTTTCTTTTGACAGTGTCATCAGAATGACTGCAGACGCTCTGTTTACTTTCTGTTGAAAATTTTCAGTTGACTCTTGGTAGCCAATGTCAATAGAAAAGCTACAGACTTTCTGTTGAATTTTTATTGAACATAGTACACCCCGACTAGACGCCAAAAGTCGCTAAGTTTCTCAGTAGTCTCTGACAAAGTGAGAACGGGAAGCAGCTTCAGTTCTCCCGCCTCCAGCGCGAGCCAACTACCAGTAACAACGCTTCGGCGTTCGCGCACCTCGAGCGCGCGCGTGCAGTCAAAGCTCGACGGAAGGCATGGGGAGCGTCCTGGAGGCCAGGCGTTCGAAAGGCATGCCCTGACGTTCTGACTATAGTGACTTTAATGACCACATTCAATAGTCAACTAGTAAAGCAAATTAAAAGAACTATTTGAAAGTGGAGAAACTGCCTTGACTCGCTTCGTCCTGGGTTGTGCTATGCAGAGAAGCGATAATATTTCTTCTAGGAGCCGTTTTTGCGGATGTTGTTTTAGCGACTGCGCCGAATTATTATTAGTTGTACCAATGCGTTTTAGTAAGAGATATCGTCCACGCACTTCGAAACACCGTTTTCCCTTTGACAGACTCCCGAAGAGAAGATCAAAGACTTGGAACCTTAATAAGTGCTAAGGTGGTCACCGGCCAAATGATTACCTTCAATATGTAGGCTATATAAGGCTCTGGAGCAGTGTGATTCAGGTGTTTAGTGCTTCATGGTGTTTGTGTTCATTTCTAATGCAGTAGTGCCTTCAAATACCACAAACGTTACTAACATTTGCTGATTTAGAAACATACTAACAAAATGTAAGAAAAGATCGCGTTTTTTAACGTCATTTTTCGGCAGCCAATTTGGAGGAGAGTGGAAAGCTACAGTAAGCTTCCGAAACTTTGTTGAATGAATAGCTAAGCTGTAAAGCCTTTTTTTCTTTTTAATCTTCTGTAGCTTTTCCGTTGAAAAGCTGTAGCATTTCATTTGAAAAGCTACAGAAAAAACATCTTGGAGGCTGCAGAAAGTCTGTTGACTTTCTTATTACAAAGTGGGCCAATATTCAAAAGAAAGTCAACAGAAAAGTTAGAGAAAGTCAGATGAAAAGCTATTGACATTTTATATCCTCTGATGACTTTTTTCAACAGCCTTTCAACAGAAAAGCATCACAGTTTTTTCTAAGGGGTGCACAGTAAGGACAAATGATAAAGGGTGGCGCTGTTGTCGTATTTAGCTCGGTCTCGGTGGACGCCAGCGGCCCATGTTTTAACGGTGAGTTTCCCAACTCAGGGTTCTAGTAACGTTGGTTATAGCGGAAGCCAAAAATCGATTAGCACCGTGACGAAGCACTTTGTAGGTTGCCTTATCGGTTCCATCGACTCGTAGTGTCGGCTTCCGTGGTCCTTAAAGTCAAACAGAGTATAGTCGGTTGTTCCACTTTACCCGAAACAAAAAACTAATTGAACCACTAAAAAATTGGTCAAGATTGTTTCGACTAAAAATGTCAGTGAGGAAACCTCAAATGGCGCTAAAAAGATTTTATATTGATCTGCTTTTTCAGAAAGTTTTTTTTTTCTCCTTTCCTACTAAAAACGTACGCTCGACTAATTATTTCTTATTTCAAGCAAATTCACCAGTTACAGCCGATTCACGCGATGAACCGAATCGCGATTTTCGTCCGCGGACCGTGTACCACTTGACCGGCATGTCACCGATTCCTGTTGTCATCGTCACACGACTTCCGCGCGGAGGGCCGCCGAGCCTGCCAGACAGAGACCCAGACAGTCGACCGAAAAAGTCGTCCAGCCTGGGCTTTCCCATTGCACCTCCGTGGAGCCCCCGAAATCTGGCCCCCCGGTTTACGTGACCCGGGCGGGATTCCAAGGCGAGAGGAGCAAGGCGTCGGCTTACGTCTCACCGAGGAGAAGCTCCTTCGCAAGAGAGGCGACTCCGGGACGCCGTACGAAGCGGACGGGACGACCGCTCTTCCTTCCGACATAATGGAACCTTGTGTACCGATTGTAATCCCAGTTAATAAACGTCTTGTTAATCTTAAATCAACCCCAGTCTACGCCTTAAACTTATGATCACCTACGAATTCCCCAAAACCCAACGAATAACCTGACACTGCGTTCCGCGCCTCGTTTGCGGACGCGCAGACTGATAAAGTTGGGCACCTTTTCACTAGCGAATTTTTGGTCAGAGATTGTCTTGAAAAGCGTTTAGTACGGCAAAATACAATGTTTTCTTGCGTTTTTTTTTTACTACTAAGACAAACATGGTGCATCGTTTTGTTTTGTGCGTTCGCTGGTTCATTTTGTCGCTCGATTCTTGGTTACACCCGTGAAAGAAACTGCAGAAGCTTTGTCCGGCTGACGTGACGCATTAAGGTTCCGGTACTCCTCTGGGTCCGTGTCAGGAAGGGCTGCGTATTTTCGGCACAGATTTGATGTCCAGGGGGCGTGGTCAATGACGTCACGGACGTCAAAATAACAGCTTTTATTTTGACGTCTTAGTTATTTTGACGTCAACAACACGTTTTCTTTGGATGCCGCTGACTGCATTTTGAAATGTCGGTCGCTCGGCGTGCGTGTGGCCGGGTGCTCGGCGGCTCAGCGGTATCCGCGCTGGTGCGTGTTGTCTACGTTGCCGCCTGTACTCGTCGCGTTCTCCGGAACATCCAAAAAAGCGTTCTCCATTTTCAAACTTCGCCCGGTGCCGTCCGTCACTCCTGTTGCAAATCAAGATTACGTGTACCGGAGGCGACAGAGCCCAGCCGCAGCAATTTTGTACGCAGTTTTCTGGAGCTGTACTTGTGTGTAATACGACGGGTTATCACCCTTGCATAGAATAGCTGCGAAGGCCGTGCAAGCGGCGAGCGAGTAGCCTTGACTGGCATGACTGCACCCGCTGCAGGAGCACTCGTGCCGCGTGATCCAAAGCACTAGCTCGCGCTCTTAGCACTGTCCTCGACTAGAGTGCCTTCATACACACGCGCGCTTTTGTTTGAGTGGTGACATCTCAGCCATTTATCCGCCCAATCGTTGTTTTATGCATTTTGAAGTTCGTTCAATCCGGTGTCACTCAGCTCGAGCGCGTAGCTTTGGCTAACGCATAGACGCCATTTTACCGCCCAAGTCACGCACCGAGTGCGCGAGAACGTCACGCGCTGGCACATTCAGTGCAACAATGGATGTCTTCACCCTGAGACAGACATATAGGCACCCTATCCTCGACAACATTCTTTTTTGTTTTCTCAGTGTTAATCGTAAAAAAGAAATGTCGTAAATATTGCCAAATGCCCCAACAAAATAAAATGTTCGAAAAAAAAAAAAGAAAAGCAAACCTCCACTGCGGATCGAACCCACGACCTCTTGCGTATCAGGCAGACATCTTAACCGCTAAGCTACGCTACAGCTTCTTCCTTTTAAAATTTTAATACATTCAAAAACACAATCAAAACAAATGAATACACAATCACTTCATATTAATACTTCATGTCGACTCGATTGGATCGCAATGCCCAGTTCTCACTCCTTGTTGCACGACACATTCAAGCTACTTACATGTACGTATGTACGGTATGCGAGTCGCAAAGTACAAAACTACACAGACGGACATGAAGTAAAAAACAAACTTCGCACTTCAAATTAGAGTATTAACATGGTAGGAAATTTCTCATGCTACTGACTCGAAAACGATGAACTGACATGTTAGCGTATGTTTAAAAGTGTGGTAGACCTAGGCATGCTTCAAAGAGACGGAACCATTCTGGTACCGATGGGCGTGCCTCGTATACGCTCCTTACTTTGGCAACTTCTTCAATAAAGACAGATCTTGTCGTACGTGGTGGTTCAGCAATTCTGTCTATCATGCGGCACTTCCACAGGCTATGCAGGCCTAGAAGCATGAATAAATCGGAAGCTTCGTTTTGACAATTCGTTTTATACGAGACTTTCTTAATGCGGAATACCGACGGTCGAGTACCATCGGACGGCACTTGACTGCTCTATCTGCAAAAGTGCCGTCGGACGGTACTGTAGTCACTAAGAATCTTCTTTTGCAACAGGAGTGACCGACGGCACCGGGCAAACGAAATTGGAAAACACTGTTTCTGGATGTCGGCAATTGATACGCGACGAGCACAGGCAGCACGTCGAAACACATACCAGCGAGTACACCGCCGAGCACCCGACCACGCGCACACACTCGCCGAACAACCGACGTTTCAAAATGCAGTCGGCGGCATCCAAAATAAAACGTGTTTACGTCAAAGACACCAAATAAAACGTGTACGTCCGTGACGTCATTGGCCGCGCCCCCTGGACTTCAAATCCGTGCCGAAAATACGCACCCGTCAAGAAGCGCCCGTCAAAACTCGTCTAGCATGCCGCGATATTTCTTGCACGCCCGATCGGGCTTTCAACGAGCAAGACCTTTCTTGTGGCTGTGGTGTGCTTGCGTGTTGTGCACAAGCGCGGAGCGCGTGAAGGCATCTCCAAACAGCAATTCGTGAGCGCAGAACTTTGTCGCTTCTACGCCGAAGCCTTCTCGAGCAGGACCATGCCTGTGTCACTGTCATGCCTTGGGTTACTAAAGCTAGTGGCGCTTCGGGCGAAGCCTATTACAGTGTTTTGTCTCGATCTGTACGTAAGAGGGCGTGCGATTCTTTATCGCGGTATCAAACGTCCATTTCTCTCTTGGACGACGGTGCCACGGTGCGATGTTGGAGATTCGCGGACTGTGGGGTGGCGAACAGGTTCGCTCCGTCCTCGTTGGCGTCTGCTCGTCGCCTCCCTCGTGTGGATGCGCTTGGGAGACGGAATACCCACGGGCATAACGTCATGGGATCAATCCGTCCGCGGATCAGTCCGTCATGTGAATCGGCCTATAATGGCATGTTTGCTACTTCGTTTGCTTAGTTTTCTTTCTTGCTTGATCGCTTTAATAAATGCCTCCTACGTCACAAACTATTCATGGCAAATTGCTAGGCAATTGTGTGTATACGGGAAACGTCCTTTCATCACAAACGTTTGGCGATATTCTGAGTTTCCAGACGCCAGCTGCCTATGTTCAGGACCCTCTTCATCAGATAGTTTAGCACGTACCATCCGTACACTTCATCGCTGTTCCTATAGAATGAAGCGATACTGACGCTAATCGGTCTGATAAACCTGGCAATATTCCAGAGTCTTCCTTACTCTCAAACTCTTCTCCCTCAGTGCGCTCAGGTGGTCAAGCTCCTCCTCGCCTACCCCACTGGTCACATGACCTTCCCGTTAACCAATCAGCGTCGAGTACCCAACCAATTGGTGTCGAGCCTCGCGGTCGCGCTTTTATCCAGGCTTCACTAAATGCCGAACATCTAGCCAAAGAACGTTTCAGTGTAAATGGGCAAAGAGTTGCATTGATGCCGTCACCGGAAGAATGCCGAGGCGGGAAGCAGACTGGACACAACTGCTCTGTCACTGCTCAGCTGGGACTGGTGTTCCTACTAACTGAACACGAGTCTCAGCCGAACGCTGACTCAGCACTCAAGTCCAATGTGAGAATCTTTAGGTGATGCTGGAAATTGCGCATTATCACTTCGTAACCAATTCTGACTCGTCGGAAAACAAAATTATAGTTGCCTTTTCATCTCCTCAATCTTTTTAAAAAGCATACGTCGAAATTTAAAAAAAAAACATTAATTCATATTAATAAAACGTATATTCCTTCTAAAATATTTAAAGTGATGACTGACCATGATTTGAGTAAGCTTGAAGATCTTGCTCAACTTACAAATGGCCTTCCTAGCAGCTGAAACTGTGGAGGTTGCTCGCTGGGCAAAGTGAGATTTCGTAGCGATTCACATCCTGCTTTTATAACACCAAAGGTAGTTGCCTCAATGTCGTCACAATTACTAACAACGTGATAAAACAATCAAACCTTAAAAAATTAAAAATATTTTTGTCTTTTTTCTTATGAAGACCGATGAACCGGCGTTACAAGCAGGCTGCAAGCTAGCACATCAAAGGCTTTTCTTGAAGCGCGAAACTTGTTTCTTTTTTCTTTCCTTTTGCTGTTTACTGAATTAGATGCGGGCGGTTAATGTTCACCTCCTACACCCTCTCAATCACGGAATGTGCGAGATCTACACGGCTTTATGACACGTGGCATCAACAGCCAACGAAGGCAGACGAAATAAAGACACAAAGGTCACAAGGTACAAGGCAGGAGAGATCAAGACATAAAATATATCTTCATTAAACTAGAATAGTAGATGTGGATATTTTTACCGCTGTAGGGCCAGCACCGTCTAATCCAAATAGCCGCGTGCGTGGCGGAGTGGGCAACATGCTCTGCTACCACGCGAATGAACGGGGCGCCAACACCGATCGAAACGGTTATTTCTATTAAAATATTGTATTCTTCTGGAAAGTTCCAGCCGATTATCGGCTGCCACCGTGTATTCTGGTTCGGAACATTCATGAACTAACCATCTGTATCAAATACGCAGATACAGGCTGCTTCAGAACTGTCGCACTTCTGACGCAAGACACGTTGTACCTAGTCTTGAAGTTGGTTGGAACAAGCTCGCGTAGTTGAACGTTTACTTTCGGTTTTGCAATCGACTGCCTTATTAACCTTGACATTATTATAAATTGAGATTATAAGCAATATGTACCAATAACCAAAGTGTATAGTCATATGCACTGTGCGGTGTATCAAAGGCCACCGTGACAAATACAACCACTTTATTTGGGCGAGAAAGAACCGCCCCAAGACCAACCACTCGACCTTAATATCAGAAGGTGATCACATCACGCGGTCGTTCAACCGAGAGCCCCCGAAACAGTGCCCCTAAAAGTTTATTCCCACATCAGACAAATTAAGGTACGCGGACCAGAGAAATGTGCGTATCACGTGACCATGACCTCATTACGGAAAAATCAACAGGTCCGCGGTTAATCCGCGGTATGGTGGCTATATCCGCGGACCTGGCTCTAAATCCCATGGTTACCGTGGGCCAAAGTGTGAGAACTGCGAGTCCGAGACCGTAGCTTCGGTTGCTGCTTTTGCTGCACGTGCTACCAAACAAGATCGGCACCTCTCAAAGTTGTGACCGTGTGCCCAAAGCTTTCGCTGCACTCCAAGCTAAGAAAAAGCCACCAGGCAGCGCACGTGACGCTCGATTTGCATCCTGTCAGCGTCTGGCCAATCTGGCGGTGAAGAAGACAAAGATGAAGGGCCCCAGCGCAGAGCCGTATATTAGGAGAGTTTGGACAATAGGCGGAGCAAAGGCCGCCGCCAGCGCCGAATATTCCCCCCACGCTTAGAGCATAAACTAAATTTGTGACACAGCGTCGACCAATCAGGAGACCTCTACTCCATCTCACAAATGTCGACAGTGAAGACAAAGGCACAGGCGCGTGAGCCTAGCTCAGCGAAACGCTATTGTTTGTACGAGACCTCGTGCATAGGAGGCACTTTCCAAAGCCACGCGCTCGTGCCCATGCCTTTGTCTGCACTGCTAGAACAGCGTCCTGAGACTGGCTGAAAGAAAGCAGTGCAAAGGGTGGGGTGCGCGAGCGTCTTGAGACGCGGAGTTCCGCTCGGCATGGCTCAAATTATACTTCGTTTCACTTTATCTGCGAGCGAAGCCAAAGCTAGAAGCGCGAGACCAGCGCCTTTTGCATTTCTCCCCAGCTCGCGCGCTCGAGCAAAGCCTGAACGCACGGAGCTTCCGTGCTCGCGCTTCTAGTTTTGCCTTCGCTCGCACATAAGGTGAAACGAAGTATAGTCGTGGCACAAATTTAGAGCACACGACCACCGCTAGGGGCTGTTTCGCGGCCTGTGGTTGGCCCCGAGATGCTCGCCTATTCAAACCAATGTATGGCCAAACTCTCTCAATAAACAGCTCTGCCCCAGCGACGAAACGGCGTTCTTTCGAATTGACCGATTTCACCAGCCAGTTTGACTACGCCACCGCTGCCGCAATGCATCGACGGAACTTTAGTCTTTCTGCGCGTGCGACAACCACGCTGGAGCTCTGCGCGTGTGGAACACGAGACAGCGCGAGCCCTCTCGTGCACTGCAGTTTGCCTCCTGTCCTCCTGTGAACTAAAGTTATGGCGGCGTCACGCACGCACCGAACGCTTTGTGAGATCGGTCTATTTTATTCATGGAAGAATTTCTTTAACTGCAGTGCCTCCGATAGGACTAGTATCGAAAAAACAGCACAAAGTGCCAACTCTGGCGTCAGCAAAGAACTGCAGTGGCTGCTTCTGCCGCATGGGCCTTAGAAGGCAGGTGAGATCATTGAACGCTGACTGAGTCATGTGAATCGCGCAGTTAATATTTGCCCGATTATATTTGTCTTTTGTTTAAAAAAAGGTAAAACGTTGCTTTGAAAAAAAAGCGACGCATCGTTAAACTAGAACAGTAAAAGGCAGAAGGAAATGGCCAAGTTGCTGAGGACGAGTGCAGTCTGAGGAGGTTCTACCGCTTCCTTCAGTTTGTAGGGCACAACAGCCTTTGCTTCCCCGGGCATGCACAGAAATCAACCGAGAAGGTGAGGATCCTTATGCCGTAATGTAACCCAAAGGCGATTTGATGACTCCTTATTTTACGTTGACGAGTGTTCGCGCTCTCTTTCAATTGATGCAACCCTTTGACTCATGTGCGAAACAAGGCTGTCGATGTCTAGCATAGCTATAGCTTTGCGGAGCACCGCTGGTTTTGAACCCGGCCATGACGACGCTCTGCATATTTCGGCATTTGTTCGCTCGGGTAGGTCACGTTTTACCGAAATACGAAGTAGACGCCAAGTGAAGCTGCTAACGCTAGTATAGGTGTGCTTACTAGTTATAGTGCATTCTTTGCTCGTTGACTTGAGATAACATTTTCGGTTACATGCCGCGTGCAAGTTCTTCTGCTCCTCGCGTACCCGGTGCGTTTGTTCACGCGCCAAGTGCGCCCACGCACATCTGTCTCCCGCCGGCCTCAATCAGTGACGTCACGCGCTCGGCTCCCTCGTAATCGGGCGTTCTCTGCTTGTTCGTGGTGTTTCCATTTCGCTGGTGTCGATCACAAAGCTTGATGACGAAATCCCGGGAATCGCATTATTATACTTCATTTCACTTTACCTGCGAGCGAAGCCAAAGCTAGAAGCGCGAGACCAGCGCTTTTTGCATTTCTCCCCAGCTCGCGCGCTCGAGCAAAGCCTGAACGCACGGAGCTTCCGTGCTCGCGCTTCCAGTTTTGCCTTCGCTCGCACATAAGGTGAAACGAAGTATAGGAAGTTTTAGCAAACGGTTCCTGTGTGCCGTGTATTGCACTACTAGAGACTTTGAAACATGCTTTTAGGCGCGCGCCCTGGTGATACCGTTACCGCGGGTCGTGCGCTTAAAAGCATGCTTCAAAGGCTCCGGTAGTGCGGTGCGCGGAACACGGTAACGGCTTCCTACAACTCCATATGGACAACCCAATGCCACAACTGGGTCACAAGCTTTAACGCAGCAGACACTGAAAAAGATGAAAAACTTCCCTTTTATCGTTTCTGCGTCCCGCTATTAGCCCCGTGCGCGACCGAAAGCGTCGCTGTGGTCGGCCTTCCACGATTGGCCGAACGCTGACTATGACGTCGGAAAGGGGATTTATCATCGACGGAAATAAGAGGAATGAAAGAACTTTAATTTTGACGGTGTTGGCAGTGTTCCTTTGAGAGCGCAATGATTTCAAGCTTCCACCCTGCTATTTACAAACACCATCGAACTTGTTGTTTGCAAGGTAATGACGTCACAAGGGGGAACCACAGGAGGGCGCCACCAAAACTTCTCGCCGCTAAATAGTACCGGTAAGCTTGTGAAAATGACAAAATTCGTACCAATATTTTCAAACGCCTCCTTAAAAATGGACGGGGAATCCATTTTGAATAAGAATGTTTTACACTTTACACGAACTTGCTGGGACTAGAGGGACGCAAGTATACTCGCAGGCAAAACTTCTGACCAAGAAGTGGCCGCCGCGAAATTTTAGGGGTAAGAGCGGACGTTTTCTTTCAGTCACTTTTTCGCCAATCTTGATTACATCGAAAAATCGATCACGTCATCAGGTTTTGCGATACCCGTGGTGGCAATATTAAAATGCGGATTATACAGTGGACAAGCGCACTACGTGAACATTCGATTTGCACTCGTGACGACAAAGGCCTCGACATGCAATTGTGGCAGTGGCTCGTAAAATCTCTGGATCCTGGAAACTTAGCGCCATTGCCTTCCCTGCCTGCGAACCGGATACAAACAGTTAGTAACATAGAGACCACCAAACCTCGCGTGGTGATTCACTGATCGGTTTCCCTTGCCGTGGCAAACGCCATTTTGGAAACTTCAAATCTTTTACGCTTTGAAAGGGTGGTTCAGATTCATTCGCGCCAAAAGATCGCCACGGAACATAATCGTACTGAGAGTGTTCCTCGCCAATATAAGCGTCTATGGCATTGTGCATAAAATCAATTTATTGATCATGCTTTTCTCTCTACAGATCTCGTAAAATAGTATTGTTGTTCTTGCATAATTCAAGATGGGAAAATTATTTTTGCAATGCAACCAAGCACCGACGCGGCATTTGGTGACGGCGCGAGGATGTGCACCTGTTTTGTCTGTCTCTGCGTGGATAACAAAATCTCAGTACTTGAGAAATTACTTTATAAAGACAACTGCCCCCTGCAATTTGGATGGGCTCACCAAAAATGGGAAAGTCAAACTGAAACTGCTCATTCCATGAACCGACATGGCGACCATACGGAGTGCTTGGTGCTCTTGCCCAGGATCACGGTGTAAGATACTCTTCAGGTGAGGACAGCGCGCTCCTCGCGACGTGCCGATAAAGTTCGCTTTTCACTCTCTCTCTTTCCCTCTCTCACTATAGTTTCAAGCGGCGCCAACAGATGACTCGTCGACCCGTGGGCACGGTGTAAGACGCAGGAGGCAGTGCACAAGACTGCTCGTGCCGCCTCATGCTCCACACGCGCAGAGCTTCGGCGAGGTTGGCGCACGTGCAGAAAGACCACGCTGTACCGGGGTGTCATGGCAACGAGATACTTTTTTTCGCTCTCACACAGTTTCGCCGTTTGGCCGCCGGCGACACTGTCAACCGCGGGCACTGTGGCCGCGGAATGATGCAGCCTTTCAGATGCCCGTTGAACGAACTCTATCTGATTTCTCGCGCCGCGCGTTTAGCCCTGCCATGTCCTTACCTAAAGAGTGCATCTTACACCGTGCCCAGCATCCAGTGACTCTAGTGGCTGGTGCCGAATCCACGCGATGACGGAAATAGCAAAACCATAAAAATGTGTGAAGCTCATCGCGTTCCCTGGGCTTTGCCATCTCTAGCACGTGGCTATGAAAAACATTGGCGGCATATAGACCTTTCCAATGTTTACAAAATCGCAGTCCAGCGTGCGATCTTCACAGCCCAGCACGTGCGTGTTCGTCGCTTCGGAAAGAGAGCAAAGCACACGCCATACGCACGAACGCTCAAAATGGCACCGGCCACAAGCTCGTTTTTGGAAAGGTCTATAATCAAGTCCAGGTCACGCGGCTGCTTCTTCTGGCTGCATATTAAGGGAGTAAACGCTACACGTTTTCTTTCTTTTTTTTTCGCGCGACTCTCATTGCGTGAAAAATAAACATAAATCGTGTTTCATAGTTTCTCGATGTCAAGGGATGATTCCATGTGGTATTTATTGAAAGTGAAAAAATTGTATTAAGACTGCGAGTTGGGCTAGTTGGTTCTGATTCGTAATGGGGATTTACGCCAAAAAAACGAGGACAAGACGAGTAGCACACAGGACCGTGCGCATACATAGGTTGCACTGACGTAATTTGGTCCTCCTTTCTGGTGGCCGAACTTCCTCGAGCGTAGCCTTTACTGTGCATATTCTACGAGCAGTACACGAGCGTTGCGAGCGAGCGGAAACGAGTGAGCACAGCTTCATTATACTTCGTTTCACTTTATCTGCGAGCGAAGCCAAAGCTAGAAGCGCGAGACCAGCGCTTTTTGCGTTTCTGCCCAGCTCGCGAGCTCGAGCAAAGCCTGAAGGCACGGAGCTTTCGTGCTCGCGCTTCCAGCTTTGCCTTAGCTCGCACATAAGGTGAAACGAAGTATAACAGCAGGTTTTGGCCACCAGAAAGGAGGAAGGATATGACGTCATGTGCAACCCATGTATACACACAAAAATGGTAAAACTGCACATGCGCAAAAAGTATACACTTAGATTAAAAACACGAAGAAGCCGGACGACACTGATGAATGACAAAGGCCTGGATGATAAAGAAATGTTCCTCATCGGAAAGGGCTAAAAAAGGAGCCCCAACACAGACGGTCGGCCCATGTGATTCTGTTTGCTGCATCGCATCTTCGCTTCATAAAAATGTTATCGGGCAGCCCGGCGTGCTCTTCGAGTTCGCCAGGGCAGGCTGTGCTCGGGATGCTGACATTAAATCACAACTTAAAAATACCTACCACCACCTGCACAAATCACTGCACTACATTCAAAAAGGGTAGTCTTCAGGAGTCCGTTCAAATAGCAGTTGGAGCATCCAAACGCTACATATTGGGCGGGCATTGCATCGCCACTTTTGACATTCCAATTTAAGACAAATGGCGAATTTGTTTTTAATTAGTTAAAAACGTAAAGACCCAGAAGGCGGAAAACACGTGAGCAGTGCGGTTTCATGAAAGTTACGCATTCCCCCAAAATTAGCAGGATTTATGTGAGAGTTTTGAGTATGTGAAAATGTCCCCACGTGTTTCTTGCTTCTCAAACGCAAGCTAAAAAATTCTCCATCGGGCAAACGTACTCTGCTCCGCCCTACCACTCCCAACGTTCCAGTAGATGTAATAAGAATATTCTGTTTCCCGAAAGCTGTGAAAATATTCGAGTGGAACACAATGCAATATTTCGACGGAACTTAAAAAAAAAAACTTTCATTGTATCATCATTTTTTTCTCTCGCGTGTTTGCCGCGTAGAGGTAGAGATAAAGGCGTGGTGCCTGGCAAAGCCTCTGCACGCTAAAATTCAGCAGCAAGGGTATAGAACTACTAGATCTGCGTTGGTTATGTATATCGAATAACTATATTCAACTTTCCTTGATCATTCTGATAAACCCGTGAATCACAAAATGTGTCGCGAGTGTATTATGCGTCCGTTATGATATGCAATGTTTGGTTGCCGAGAACTTTGGGTGGTAATGAAAGTTTTCCGTAAGTTCTGCTTCTTTGGTGGGTGCGTGTAGGGCTTTGAAATCTTATTGCCCTTGGATTGTAAGAAGCCCCTTGTTGCAGCTAAAGTAATCGTGAAAGGGGGGAGGGGGGGGGGGGGGTCAATCAGGGCCTTTACTATATCAGTCAACATTTGCCTGAAGCTCTGACATCATACACCCAGTGCGCTGTCCCATGGCACGTTAGATTCACCTCGTGATGTCGTGAGTCGACGTGGGAAGCTACGCTTTGTCCGGAAACGGCTGCGCGCGCCGGCAGTCGCATGCGCACTAAGTATCACTCGCCACCGACAGTAGTTTGCGGTCTATAGACACCTTTTGAAAGTCAGGTGCCAATTATTAGAAGTTTGAAACCACTGCACAATGGTGGAAGAACTGACATCGTGGAACGTACGTGAATGTCATTGAAAGTCCTTCCATGTTATACCCAACGATGGAGCGCGGCCAACGCTGGGAGCCGACCAGCCAACCAAACAGTGTCGAACGTGCAGCATCACTGCGTTCACCATCTTTTTCTGTGGGTGTGTTTGAACCTCTAATCCAACCAAACGGATGAAATATGCCGTGAAGTGGCGATTTTAGTCCGTCGTTGTGCAGGAATTCCACAGCTACCAACAGAAAGGAGAGGAATCTCGAGACCTTTTCAAAAATGCTCTTCTGCGTGCTGTCACCTTTGCCTGCTGGACTGTAGAACGCCTTCTGCGCATACGCTGTAGCTTTGTTGTGTGGTGTACAGACGTTCCGCATGCATCCACTGCTCAGTGACTCAGCATTTTTCGCCCAGCTGATAAGCACTGAAAATGTGTATTCTTCGTTTCACCGTGGCTGACACTATCATTCGATGCAGTCAATCAAGCAGTGCCAAAAGGGCATCGTCACGGCGCTAACCGTCTTTGCACGTTTGCTATCACCAACTAAACCAATCACGCGCAATGAAAGCTCCGTGATCTTGCGTTTTGTCTTGAGTGATTGATTTCTCCGGTGATAACAAACCCCCAAAGTAAACGACAATACACTATTGCGCTGCTTCATTAGGTTCATCGGGTTGTAGCGTCGGCTGTGACTGGGTCTAAGTATAATTATTTTAGACTAAGTACGACTCGCCACCAAATGTCGCCTGCGAACTGAGTATGATGAAATATGGCTCACCGCCGACGGTGACCTGCGGACTAAGTATTCTGGACTAAGTATGACTCGCCACTGAAGGTTGCCTGCGGACCAAATATGCTGGATTAAGTATTAACTCAACTCCGACGGTTGCCTACGGACGAATTACCCTGGACTAAGTAGGAATCTCTGACAACAATTTTCTGCGGAATAAGTATAACTTGGCACCGACGGTCGCCAGTGGGCTATGTAATCTGGAGTAAGTATGACTCGCATTCGACGGTCCCCTGCATACCAAGTATGCTAGACTAACTCTAGCTCGCCAACGCCCACAGCTTGTTAAGAATGACTAGGGCCCGAGGGTCGACAGGGGACTAAGTATGCTAAGTATAACTCGCCGCCGGTGGTCAACTTCGGATCATGTATGCTGAACGAAGTGTCACTCGCCGCGGACAATCGCGTGCCCCTGCATTCGACCGTCGGCGGCAGGCCATACGTATTTCTGTTTCCTGCGCTCTCGTTCATCTTCAACTTGCGGCACCGAGCAAAGATGTCGGACTACAGGTCCTATGGTCCGGAGTTCGGTTCCGGTTGAGCTCCTTGGTGAATCTTTCTTGTTTCGATTGTGTGTTGCTAGTTGTGATTATGTATAAATTATTATGTCTAATAATGCCTTCTATATGCGCTGGATGCTTATACGTTGCGTGCTACGGGCTATGCATCCGTTATGTCATCATGGCCTGAGTTTAACGCGTTTTCATCACACCCGAGCATTCCATTTTTTTCATGCAAGCCACCCAGTAAACATTTTCAGTGTTGAAATTTGCACGCGTTCTCAACGGCATCTACGACCGTTTACACCGACTTTTCAAAATCGTTTTCGGCGAATGAAGGTGAATGAGTAGAAGACGTGCCTTGGGCACGCAGCCGCTCACCTCTGCAGCGCTTCACCCTGCACATTTGTTACAAGCCCAACACGGCAGATTTCGAACTGCCGGTGTTCGTAATCGCAGAGCAAGCGTGATTCTGCAAATTGTCATACAGATAAGTGCTTTGGGTAGTTTACAAAATCATTGAAATATAACTTTCACGTGCCTGTATTACTAAAATATGTCTTAAACTTTCCTTTTATAATGCATACATTACGGTTTTTCATAGCTAATAGTATTGAAACGGTAACTGCGAACGTATCACGTTTCCTGGGTGTAGCTTTTATTGCATAGCTTCTCCATCAGTATTTTCGCTAGGTGGAAACATAACCTGATTTGTGTCAAGTTGATTTGAATCTCTTGAGAGATGGGCAACAAACTGTCTCTTATCCAAATACAACTGTACACTGCACGACATTGTTAACACAAAAAAGCGATCGGGTTTTTATTGTTGTTCTTTTTGCCTCAGAATAAAATATATCTGATAAAAACGACTAGTGTGGAAGTTCACCAACACCCTTTTCAAGTCAAATGCGAAACATTGCCAATGTTGTGTTCGCTTTAGCAGCGTCGCGCAGTGCACCTCCAATATCTTTGTTCTTAAACGCCTAACAACATTCCGCCATTCCAAAATCGCCCAAAGATTGCACGCCTTTCAGGTTTTCACAAAATCTACAATTATAGCTCCACACTCAGCAACGACCAACTACTCCCTTGAGGTCATGTGCATGGCAAAGGAATTCTCAAACACACGCGCTTAACCACTCCTTTCATCAGACATTGTTCACTGTGAAGACCTGCTTCATTCCACTGCATTAAACAACTGCGATGTTTACCGCACACACCAGTTGTTTTTTTTTCATTACCTTTTTAAAACATTGGTTGAGGTTTCTCAAAAGCACTTCAGGTTACCTAAAGTTTTGCTTAATTGTATTATATCGGTGCCATTATGTACCATATTAGTATATGTAGTCTGACATATTAGAACTATGCAATTACCGCACGACTATGTACTAACTCTTCTCATATTCCTCCATTTGGTTATTGGTTGCCTTCGTAGGGCCTTAAAGCATAAAATTTTTGATCAATAGCTCTATCGCGCCCAACACCGTCGAAGCCACTGAAG
Organism: Ixodes persulcatus; assembly: GCA_013358835.2. Classification (NCBI taxonomy): domain Eukaryota; kingdom Metazoa; phylum Arthropoda; class Arachnida; order Ixodida; family Ixodidae; genus Ixodes; species Ixodes persulcatus. The sequence continues at coordinate 28,541 of JABSTQ010011558.1, forward strand.
CGAGAGTTAGGGCTCATCTAGTCCCTCGTTTGTTCGTGAGCTCGTGGATATCAAGTTAAATAAATATACTCACGCTAGCAGTTTTGTCAGCGTTGTATACTAATTGAGTTGCAAAGAAGCCACTTCTTAAAGAGGATTTTGAATTCGTTTTATGAAGCCTTTAATTGTCAGATTATTTTCGTCAAACAACGACCGCGAAAGATTTTTGAGGAGATTATCAATGACAGCCTAACGAGTTTTTATCAAAAGTATCAAATATTAACGCAGGCTCAATATCGTTTTCAGAAGAATAGATCGGCGGAACAAGCACTAACGACATCAAAGATAAAATTATTGCAAATCTTTAAAAAAATGCTTAAACTTTTTATTTATTTTTTCATTTAGTTTATTTTTTGCTTTTTGAGAATGCTGTTCGCGACGATTACTTGTAAGGTATCGCTCGCTTCGTCGAAATCTTCGACATTCATCGCAGCAGTGATGGGAGTGGTTGGTGTCAAAAGATGTTGGAAGCTGGTCACTTTGACTGCGACCCGCTGCCGATCAGCTCCAGCGCCGACGAGATCGTAACGGACGTTTTCGCCCTGGTCGCCGTCGTCCGCGACGATTTCGCACGTGCATGCAGGGAGGAAGGTAAAAGGGCGGGGGCGAGAGCGAGCGTAGCCGAGTTCAGTGGCAGGTTTTGATTAGTGATGAACCGAACTTTCGCCGAATCACAAGTTCGAAGCCGAACCTCAGCATTCGGCAACGCCGAACTTTGGCTGAACGTTTCTAAAGATTAGGCAATGATTCGGCAAAGATTCGGCAATGATTCGGCAATGATTCGGCAAATATACATTGTTGAGAGACTTAAAACTTGATATTTTCTTGTACATAAGGAAAACGTTTTCTTTTCTTTTTTTTACTTAAATACAACGTGTAACGCATATTGATAGAGTTTATAAATATTGTGGTATGCTACGAGATGACTGTATCGTTGTGATTTTGTGTGCTTCCTGGCAATTTTGCAGTGATACTTGCGGACGTGGTGTGAAAACAAGGTTGGGTAGTAGCAGACGCAGTCAGGATACGCGAGTTTGGGTTTTGAGGCCTCATCAGCGCAAGCCTGCAAGTGTGTACATTGGTAAAATGAAGACGGTAACACCATGTTCTCAATTTCTCTGCGAGTCACCGTTTCGTGAGCTAAAATGAATGCAACGGCTGCCTGAGCCTCCACCAGAAGAGATAACAATATTATCATAACTATTCATGTTTTTTTTTTCAATTTGAGTCACTTGGCGCCAGCTTTGCATGAATATGCAAAGCTTTAAAGATGGCAGAACTTAGTGTACATATAATAAGTAACCTATGACACTTCCAATTTAAATGATAATCCACCCGTTTAATGTTCGTGTCCTAAGCCCTTTAAACAACTACCATATTCGTAACATCTCCTTTTTAAATCTTAAAATTTGGGTTTCTGATGTTAGGACACATGCGGATATTTAAGAAGATGGAAAAAGCTAGGAATGTCGAATGTGCAAGGTCGAGCATGACAGTTCTGTGATTAGTTTTATGCGGATAGATGAAAACCGCGAAATGACGCTAATCAAAAATCAATATTATTTTTTTTTGGCACAAACTACTTGTGCACCGAAAACAGGATTGCTATAATTGCGAGGAGGGCTTCAAAGTAGTTCCCAGTCAATGTTGCAACTACCTGGTTGCTCAACTGGAAAAATCAAATGAAAATCTCGTACTACAAAATATGGTGCATCTTTTGTCACTTGCGCAACGAACTGCGTCAACTCCTGGTCGATCTTATGTTCTTGAGGCAGAACATATTGAGGAGAACTACACTCACAAAGGCTGACAAACACACAGTTATGTCGCCTATTCCGCACCTTGTCATAACCGGTGGTAGTACTACGCTGTGCCGTACGACCGCACGACGTCCATTTGGAATCCATGGCCCCATCGTGTTCTCGAGCGTTCGCAGACGTTTGCCAAATTTTTGCCGAATTTTTGCCGAACTTTCTTTCAAAAGTTTAGCATGTTCTGAACTCTGCCGATTCTGAAATTCGGCAGGTTCGGGCCATCGCTAGCTTTGATCGTACAGTGGCGAGGCGAGCTTGGGCAAGCACGGGGGCGCAAAGAATAAGAGAGCGTTCATGATAACGTGGTTTATTGGCACCATAGTGTGATTAACTTGAGCAGTGTTGTTTGGTCGCCAGATGAAAATCATTAACATTCGTAAATTGATCATTCCATTAACTGAAGCTTTAAAAATCGCAGAACTTGGTTGGTGTTTGTATTTTAAGCAGATAACAATTCCATTGGAATTTACTAAGGGGGCAAGCTGAGCTAGTTGGTTCTGAGACATCTTGGGTAAAACCAGCTGAACAAAGGAAGGAAGATGACAGGAGAAAAGAATGGCGAACCGACCGCTGGACTACCAACTGTTTTTTATTAAATCTTCCTCTTCTTCTATTAATTTATATCCAATCCTCCTTTTTCTTTTTTCTTTTTTTCCCGTGCTCTTATTTTTGCTCTTATTTTTTCTCTTATTTTTCCTGATTTTTATCAATTACCCACGAAGGGTGCCATGTAGAAAGAGTTTTTCTTTGGCTTGCAAGGTAATTGAAGGGATGCTCACGCACTTGTCGTCTTCTTCGTCGATAGCAAGGGCCTCTAAACCTCCCTTGCAACCCGGTTTCTATGGTGTCCCATTATGTGAAGATGGTCGAGCTCTGCTGTACACAGGCATGTCCGACAATGGGCAGCTAAATGTCCTGCTCCCGCAAGGCTCCTAAGGTTTGCTGCATGTTCACGTGCTCGGTCGTTGATACATCGACCGGTCTGTCCGATGTAGCAGCGGCCACATGTTAGCGGTATGTTATATATAACTTCCTTTTCACAAGGAGCGTATTGTGTTCGGTGCCTGGTGTTACACTTTTCCTTGGTGTTGATTGGTGCTTGATTAACTTTGCGGCACATTGAATAGGCCTTGTTAGGTGCCGAGCAGATGACTTGCACGTTTTGCCGGTTCGCTATCTTTTTTAACTTATGGGTAACCCCGTGAATATATGGTATCACTACAAAGGGTGGTCTGGGTCTTTTTGTTCGTTGACTTGGAGCATTATTCGTCTTGATGGTGCGGCATATTTTTTCACAGATGGAGGCCATCATGGGTTTCGGGTATCCCGCGTTATGAAGTCGAGACATTTGGGTGTCAAAACTTTGTTGTACTTGATGTGGACATGATTTCTTTAGACATGCCGAAGCTTGAAGCTGTTGATAAGGTACTTCTTATACGCCAAATAGCCGCCAAAGCCCCACAAGACAGAGGTCCACAGATCATTGACGATGGTCTTCAGGTTCTTGGTAGCCTAAACCACCAGGCCCAGGCTAAGGGAAACTTTGGTTCCGTTATACAAGAGCTCAGGAGCATACATGGCAAATAAATACAAATACAAATACAGGAGCAAACAACTTAACCTATGCGTTTCAGACAAGCAAGGTGGCTTCGTCGTTCTACCATCCGAAATATACAAGGAAAAAGCTCACCAGGCCATAGCCAAGAACTTCGTTCAAGTTGATAATCACCGTACCAAAGCAGCAAAACAAGCCATCCTCAGATTGCTCGGTGACACTCAACAGGCGGGTCTCATGACCAAGATCAAAGCGGCAAAAAAAGACTTACTATCAGTGTTTTTTTCAGCCAAAACCCATAAGGAGGGAGTTCCCTTTCGGGCCATTGTCTCGGAACGAACCACCTGGCAGGCCTGCGTGTCCAAATTTCTGACCCAACAACTATCCAATGTGCAAATCGATGACCCTTTCCGAATTCAAAATTCAGAACACGTAATATCCTTCCTTCAAAAACAGGGACACCTCATAGCCTCCGGTTTCTCTATAGATGTACAAGACATGTACTACTCTATTCCCCACACAAGCCTCCTACAAGTCATTCAAACCACCATCGAAGAAAGAGGCCTTTTTAATTTCCAAAATAATGCAGGGATGAGCGTAGGTCATTTCTTGGAAATGCTACAATGTTACCTGTCAGCGACTGTAGTAGCTCATCACGAACACCACTACGTGCAAAAGAGTGGAGTGTGTATCGGCTCACAAGTGGCTCCTCTTTTATGTGAGATTTTTCTTGCCATGTGTGGACGAGCCATCCAGAAGGTACTAAAAGATACACGCATAGCGGGTATCTTTCGATATGTGGACGATTTCTTATTTTGTCCACCACAAAAATTAACGAAAAAGAAGACGGATGCCTCAACACCACCATGACACTATTCCAACAAAGCTGTTTGGGTCTAACCTTCACCTATGAGACTCCTGTGGACAATTCCATTCGGTTTCTGGATTTAGCTTTGACCTTCAAAACAGGACATGTATGCTGGAAATATCAAGCACGATCGGGGAAGGCATTTCTTCCTTATGAATCGGAACATTCTAAGAACGTAAAACAAGCTGTGGCCATCTCAGCTCTTACAGCATGTCTAAAGAAATCATGTCCACATCAAGTACAACAAAGTTTTGACACCCAAATGTCTCGACTTCATAACGCGGGATACCCGAAACCCATGATGGCCTCCATCTGTGAAAAAATATGCCGCACCATCAAGACGAATAATGCTCCAAGTCAACGAACAAAAAGACCCAGACCACCCTTTGTAGTGATACCATATATTCACGGGGTTACCCATAAGTTAAAAAAGATAGCGAACCGGCAAAACGTGCAAGTCATCTGCTCGGCACCTAACAAGGCCTATTCAATGTGCCGCAAAGTTAATCAAGCACCAATCAACACCAAGGAAAAGTGTAACACCAGGCACCGAACACAATACGCTCCTTGTGAAAAGGAAGTTATATATAACATACCGCTAACATGTGGCCGCTGCTACATCGGACAGACCGGTCGATGTATCAACGACCGAGCACGTGAACATGCAGCAAACCTTAGGAGCCTTGCGGGAGCAGGACATTTAGCTGCCCATTGTCGGACATGCCTGTGTACAGCAGAGCTCGACCATCTTCACATAATGGGACACCATAGAAACCGGGTTGCAAGGAGGTTTTAGAGGCCCTTGCTATCGACGAAGAAGACGACAAGTGCGTGAGCATCCCTTCAATTACCTTGCAAGCCAAAGAAAAACTCTTTCTACATGGCACCCTTCGTGGGTAATTGATAAAAACTCAGGAAAAATAAGAGAAAAAATAAGAGCAAAAATAAGAGCACGGAAAAAAAGAAAAAGAAAAAGGAGGATTGGATATAAATTAATAGAAGAAGAGGAAGATTTAATAAAAAACAGTTGGTAGTCCAGCGGTCGGTTCGCCATTCTTTTCTCCTGTCATCTTCCTTCCTTTGTTCAGCTGGTTTTACCCAAGATGTCCATTGGAATGATTATCTGCTTAATTAATGTTTAATTTTCGTGCCCTCAGCCCCTTAAACCACTACGATTTTGGTCGATTGCAGCCGTCCCATAAGGAACTATGTCTCAAATTATAAATGCGTTCGCGATATTCAGCACTAGAATCATTTCACAAACGTTAACGAACCTGATACTACATATTTTAATGAGCTTAGAAACGTGTTGTGTTGTAGAAGTAAAGTGATAACATTTTAAACTTTTAGGATAGTTAACACATTCAGCCTTATTGCTGTAACTTCTCGCTGGAGGCATCCCAAATTCTATACGTTATAAACAAATCCAATACATGTTTATAACCTATAAATATGTATTGAGTTTGTTTTCAGGTACCTTCTGTACCTCCTTGTCCTATCAATAAATAAAAGTAATGATAGGTACCATTTACAAAAGCTATACTTCAGTCACAGGAATGTTTACCTTTTTCGGAGAATCACTATCTGCATATTTGTTACACACTAAGAAAGCTTACACCTTGAAGGTTCTAAAAGCGCTGCTCCATATACCTTCCCTGATGGCTACAGCTTTTTAACACCCTTATTTCTATCTAATACACCCTTTTCAATCATAAAATAGCGTGCTCTTGCATCGAACACCCTTCCTTTATTAATGGCGGAAAAAAAGTGTGGGAAAGGCTGAGGCACTCCGGCGGAAAGGCACTCCGGCGCAGGGCGCAGGAGATGTTAGCGAACTAATACACGCCATGACTGCGTTGTTCGCAACATTTTTTGAACGAACAGGATTGGCCCCAAGGGTGGCGAACCCCGCGCTTTCGCCGACCTATTAGGGCTCCTCCGATGGAAGATCGGTTCATTATTTTCTGCAGGAACTAGACGCGTAGGTTGCCGCGTTGAGTGCGTCGGATAAAACGTCCGTGATACAGATCGTCCCAATCGCGTTGACTGGCGACGCTGAGCATTGGGGACGAATGCAGATGCCGTTCCTTTCGGTGGAAGATTTCCGGGCACGGTTCAGAAGGAATATTTGTCTCCAGACTATGACATGCTGATCAGAGACGAGCTAGCCAGCCGCACTCAACGTCCAGACGAGAGCTTCGTAGAATACATCCGCGCTCTCCCAAAGCTCCAATCCAGAGCCGAACCTTCAGCGTCAGACGCGGAGAAGCTTGCTAGGGCGATCCGCCAGCGTCACCCTAGATATAAGTCCTACTTGCGCGGACGTGATTTCGCTGATCTGGAAACACTTGCCAGTGAGGCACGCACCGCTCAGGCGGGCTGGCTCGCCAAGTTGCAGCATCACCCACCTCCAGGCGCAGAGGAATCTCTGGAGCCGCGTTGCTACTGGACAGGACGAGGCTCGAGAGATTGCGACGACTCACGTACGCCGTACGTGGCCATTACAGAATATTGAAGTGGCGAAATATTTGTGCCCCGGGCCTTGGATTCCTTCGCTTTTGAACAGAGACGCAGAGCAGCCAACGCGGGCTCTTCCAGGACGCATCCCCTTAGGGGAAAAGGCGCAGCTGACGCCGTGGAGTCGCGACTCATTACGAGGGTCGCGGGAACCACAGTGACCCTCGGCGCTGGCACTGCCACCGCGTGGTGGTAACGGCGGACGCATAGCACACTGCGACCGGGGACAGGTCATGTGCTACAAACTTAACGAGCTTAGACACATCAAGCGGCAATGCACAATGGACGGCAGCTCCCCCATCGGTCTAAGGGAAACGTAAGGGGCCGGCGGACTAATTGGACTTTCCGACTCACGGTTGCCGGCCACTGCCGAGGCCCCTCATCAGTCTGCTCAACGGTGCTGGAGTTGCGGTCAGCGACCAATTGGTGTTTGCCCGTCGGCACGTCGGACTCAGGGTTCGACATCTGAGAAGTGGCCGTACGTGAGCGTCGAAATCGGTGGTAACATTTACTCTGCACTAATTGACACCAGTTTGACCTTTTTTCCTAATCGGCAAGAGTGCCTATGAAGACCGTTGCCGGAAAGCACTTGTGCGGAAAGTTACAACCGCGCTGCGTTTAGCAGCTGGATCGGCAAAGGCGCAGTGCACTTTCGCCTTAGCCTCGACGGCAGACGAGATAGTCAGCGTTTTGTCTATCTGTCAGACATGCAGAATCCTGTGATCTTGGGACATGATTTCGTCTGCCGTCAAGGAATTATCTTTTATTTAAAAAAACAACGGGCACCACTATAATCCATTCTCCTCTTTTCTCCTTTGCCGTCCCGTCGAGTTTTCGGCAAAACATATGGAACGCTCACCCGCTCACCGGATCATGAGAGGAGCAAGCATTAGCTGCGCGAGTGGTATCAGGAAACGTAGAAGCGATTGTCGCTTCTTACAACGGGCCGGTAGAACAAAGGCGGAGACTAGTACACGCCTTCTATGTACACGCAGCTATTTTACCGAGAGGCCGCGACTTACAAACATTTTACAACATAGAATTAACACAGGATATGCTAATCCATTGGGTTGTAATACCAGAACAACGAGTGCGTACAACCGAGCTCTCTAGATAAGGCTCTCGATGAGTGATAGACACAGGGGCCATGCAGCCGTCACAAAGTCCCTGGGGCTTTCCCAGTAATCTTAGCACCAAAAAAATGCGGTCACCACCGCCTCTTTGTTGACTACCGCAGACTTAATGATGTTGTCACGAATGACAAGTGATGAGGCAACAAAAACTGAAATAAACTAAACGTTTAATGGGGCGAACTTGTGCCCAAAACACAAAGGGAAGAGAAGATAACAATAGAGCGTTGCGGGCGTTGATGGCTCCGTAACAGCAGGATCGAACGCTGGGGCGAGACTTACTCCGGCTTGACACACGGAGCCCCTTTTGTACATGCGTGGGCTTCTGGAACATCGGCGTAGAAGGTTTTTTGTGTGAAACATTCTAACCTCGAATAAGCAAGACCGTTCTCGAATTTTCAAGAACATCAAATTACAGAGTCAACAAAATGTGCGGCTGCGGCCAGGCCTTCTGCGTTGAAGGCAAGCACGGTAACCGTTAAGCCACCGACTGCGCTGCACTTCTCATGACTTTGCCGGCAGCTGTCACGGCTGCATCATGCACTTTCGCGGCAACTTTTTTGGCAGTCTTCAGACACATCGGCGGTGGTAGGTTTATGCCGGTAAAAAGATGGGACAATTTCGTGAAGCTCACCCCCGAGTCCCGTGCCGAAAGATCGATGCGCGCCGCAAGTTCGTTTAGACGAGTGTCGCCGATGTTGACCGAGTGCAGGGCTCTTGCCACTTCTCCACAAGTTGTGCACAAAACAACAAACTCAAAGTGAATGCCTTTCCCACTTTCTGTCCGTTCGAGAGAAGATCCCACGCATTCCGAGCACAGCAAAGCACTCATCAAAACCTTGATGCAGGAAACGTCGATCAAGCGGTAGCCTTCAGGCTCGCTGCTGTCATTTAGGCCTAGTGGCTCCTCGGCGCATTTTGCAGACTCCTCTTGTTGCATCATCGCAATCTTCCGCTCGATCACACTCATCTTCGAGTGCAGTTCCGATCACCGGCGTAGATAACGAGGGCTCCGGTGGTCCCGGACGATTGAAATCTTCAGGTCCCGACGCGGCGGGAAGCACAAAGGCGACGGGAGAATCCGAGGCACTCGACGACGACGGAGCGCTTGGAAATGAGGAAAGATCGCTTCCGTTGTCTGCATTGCAAGGTTGTCCACTCCCTCACCACTTTGAAAACCGATTGCGGCTGCCGAACTTGAACGGCGAAGGCTTGCCACACAAAGTCACCGGCACCGCGGGGTGGAACGGTCAAGCGCATGCGACGCAGCTAGGAAACGAAACTGACGAAACACCGACTGGCCGAAATTGCGCGCTAGCAGACGAGTATGGGGTCACGTGACAGGTTTGAGCAAATCAGAGTTCCTTCTTTGCCAGTGTGGCCAATAAGAGAGCGTGCAGTGTTGTTTTCTACGGGGTTTCACGGTTGGTGCACACGATGTCTCGCAAGTAGCTCTACACCAAAAGGAGGAGGGTGAAACGCTCTTTCCAATGAGGGGTGCCTCTCTGCGCTAGGCCTAATGAACGCGGAGCGAGCGCGCTTTGAGTATGGCCAATTTGTGCGACCGCGCGCGTTTTTACGAGGCGCGCGCGGCCGCCGGTACGTCGAAAATAATTTATTTTGGAGTAAATAGTTTGTCTATAGGAATAAAACTTTTTGACAGCATTCTTCAAGAGTTATACAAGCTGATAGGACTATTTTTCAAAAACGTGACTTTTTTCAAAAAATCGCGATTTGGAGGCCGTGCCTCCCCTTAATTCGAGCACCCCATTTTGTTCTTAAAACTGTAAATGTTGTAATAATATTGCAGTTATTAATTTAGATAAAAAAACAAAGGTTTTGTCATTTTATCATGACCACCAATGACATCTTATAAGCAGAACTTCTTGCTAACAAAAATCAGCATATGAACAGAAAATCTTCTTTCTTAAAAAACAAAACAAATTAGCCGAACTTGTTTAGACTCTCCCAGGCTTGCGTTTAGTGCTCCAGCTAATTTATTTAGTTTACTGGATTCACTGTGCCATAAAACGGATGGAACTTACATAAAGGTAATAACTAAACGAGAGTTAACATAATAACTAAACAAGAGTTAACAGTCCATGAAAGTTGTCTCGCCATACTCAAGTATATCCTTAATAAATCTCGAACGTGAAAAATATGTTGTCAGAATATCGCAATCTATTATATCCTAGCCGCAGTTTTATTTAAAAACCGTGTAACATCCCGCTCTGGAAGAGTGCTTTTTTTCCTCAGCACCAACGGTTTGTTGCTTCACTGCAATACACCGCTGCGCGGTGACAAGCGCACTCACGACGCTAGCTATCCAGTGAGCATGACAAATGTTGCTAAACTTCCAAGCACTGACAATAATTGATAGATACACCAAACGAAATATTATGTTATTTGAGGCGATAATCGTAAGTTTTGGAAATTCGCACAAGACTACCGTACGATCTGGCCGTGCAGCGGTGCCGGATTTATTATATTGTCAGTTTTAATAAAGTGAAAAATAAGTTTCGCCGCATTCTTGGTGCAAATTCCTCACATATTTGCAGCACGTAGCAGGGTGTAGCAGGGTAGGGCGCTTTGGGCGAATATGGCGCAGCACTCACATCACTGAGTTCGCGCTGGAGGCGGTACGATTGAAGCTCCTTCCGCCCTTTTCACTTTGTCAGGGACAGTAGCGGAATCGGGTTAAAGTACTCGTGCGAAGGCACTATACTCTCCTCCACGCTTTCCGCATTAGAAGAGCGAGCGCTGGAGAGGAGGCGAGTACAATCGCTTCCTCTCCAGCGTTCACTACGCTAAAGTGGAAAGAGGGGAGGGGAGGGTATGCCCGTATGACGTCACGTGTGACGTCATTCGTGACCCTCCTGACGTCACTCGTGAGCCTCGTGACATCCCACGTGACGTCACGTGTGACGTCACGCGGTTACGCCGTCGGCGACAACGACGACGCTCAACCCGGAAACGGGCGCCCAAGAGCTGCGCTCTAAAAAGTCGGAGGACTCTTAAGCTTCGCCTTTAAGAGTGGAACGCGATAGCGCTATCGAATCCTCGGCCCGCTTGTGACGCATCGCCTCTGCACGCCTAGCCTTCGTCTCCGCCTTCTCGGCTTCAGTTTTACATGGCCGACCCCGTCGCCAAGCAGGAGCAGACGTAGATGCGGCATCCCACTCGTAGAAGACAACGACTCCGACGAGCGCCCGCATTGGTAGACGGCACCACACTCCATAGCACACGTGTTTCTACGGCGGCCTAGCGGCGGCTCCGCAGCGGGGTAACGCATTCTCCGCGAGACAAACGAAGGCGGCAGGATCGCAGCGCCACTGGGCGGCTTCGCGACGGACGGAAACTTTCCGCTCCTCCTAGACGGATGGAACGAGCCTCGGCCATGTCACATGTGGCTCTGATGTCATGACCCTATCGACCAATCAGGGTTTTCGCGTCACGCTAGCACTTTCTAGCACGCAACCGAGGCCGGCGCTACACGAGCTCCTTAACGCTTCGCGTTAATATTCAAAAACGCTAGTTGGAAAAAATAATATCCGCAGTACCATTATCATCATCAGTACCATAATTCGTGTGGTCCTTGACCGCAAAAAGTGGTTAAACGGTCGATAGGGCTACTCGGACATTGCGTGTTTTAACATTTTCCAACATGCTACTTCTGTCGACAATACCATCCAAGAAATACTGCCGTTGACTGCGCGATGATAATGATCCAGGATAAAAAGAGAACGTAGAGGGCGACGCCGGAGAAATCATTATCTTTTTTTTTCCAGCACATGTTCATGACACGTGCCTCACGCCTTTTCACAACGAGGGTTGTGGGTAATTGTTAAAGTAAAGAAGCATGCTTTTGTCTTTCAACGTAATCTATACTCCATCTCACAAACATTTGGCAGTGCTGACAAAAGCATGGGCACGAGCGTGTGGTCTTAAACATTCTGCTGAGATATATATTGTATCACGCGCCTGTGCCTTTATCTCTACTGCTAACATTCGCGAGATGGTATAGGTCCTTCAGATCGAGCCGCCATGACGGTATTCGAAGACTTGGGGAATACCGGTCCCGCAAAGAAACGAGAAGAAAACAAACAAGGGATCACCCTGACCAATATTGTCACGAACGACAATTGACGAGGCGATAATAACTGAAGAAACTAAACGTTTAATGGGGCGAACTTGTGCCCAAAAATAAAAAGGAAAAACGATAACAACAGAAGAAAACAGAGCGTCGCGGGCGTCGAGGTCGGCGTGAGGGCAGAGTCGAACGCTGGGGCGAAACTGACTCCGGTTCGCCACGCGGAGCCCCTTATGTACATGCGTAAGCTTCTGGAATAATCAGCGTAGAATGTTCGACGCGTAGAGCATTCGGACCTCGAACACGCAACAGGATTCTCGAATTTACCAGAAAACTAGATTGCAGGAATAACAAAAGATGCGACGCTCCCAGGGATCGAACCCTGGCTTTTCGCGTGGGAGGCAGGCACGATAACCGTTAGGCCACGCGCGCGCTGCCACCTTGGCCAGCTGCGCGCGCGGCATTACTCCCCCCTTTTAAAAGGTGCATCGCCCCGATGCAAACCAGAACAAAACAAAGCAAATAAAAAGAACGGTAAACTAAAGAGTCATTTGGAACACATAAGGTCCACAGTCCTATCGAGCGTAGTACGGTTTCAGGCGCACGACGTGGACGACTTCAGGTCGTGGTGGGCGGCGTGACGATGTTCGTGTTCCGTCAGGCATCACCTCGTAGTTCAGCTCGCCGAGGCGACGAAGTACCTTGTATGGTCCAAAGTACCGTTTCAGCAGTTTCTCACTGAGGCCGCGGCGACGGATGGGCGTCCACACCCACACCCTGTCTCCGGGCTGGAAGCGGACGTCCCTGCGACGAAGGTTGTAGCGGCCCGCGTCGACGCGTTGCTGGTCTTGAATCATGAGTCGGGCGAGTTGGCGGACTTCCTCGGCCCGTTGAGCAACCGCCTGGGCGTCGTCGCTCTCATTGTCAGATGGCTCATGGGGTAGCATGGCGTCCAGCATGGTCGTTACCTTCCGACCGTGTACCAGCTGGAAAGGTGTGAATCCAGTGGTCTCTTGAACCGCCGTATTGTAGGCGAACGTGACGTAGGGCAACACCTCGTCCCACGTCTTGTGCTCTACGTCGACGTACATAGAGATCATGTCGGCGATTGTCTTGTTGAGTCGCTCCGTCAGCCCGTTGGTCTGCGGGTGGTACGCAGTGGTACGGCGATGGCTGGTGTGACTGAGCCGGAGGATCTCTTGGGTCATCTGTGCCATGAACGATGATCCGCGATCTGTAATCAGAACTTCGGGAGCGCCGTGCCGGAGGACGATTGACTCGATGAAAAACTTGGCGACTTCCACAGCAGTCCCTGAAGGAAGGGCTTTCGTTTCGGCGTACCGCGTGAGATAATCAGTGGCGACGATTATCCAGCGGTTTCCCGACGTTGACGGCGGAAAAGGGCCAAGTAGATCCATTCCGATCTGCTGGAACGGTGCGGTCGGGGGAGCAATCGGCTGCAGGAGACCTGCCGGCTTCGTCGGCGGTTTCTTACGTCGCTGGCACTCGTGGCACGATCGGGTGTAGAGGTGGACGGCCTTGGGGAGCTTTGGCCAGTAATACTTTTCACGAATACGGGCCAGTGTTCGGCTGTAACCGAGGTGTCCGGACGTCGGGTCGTCGTGACATGCTTGAAAGATCTCCTCCCGAAGGTCGGTCGGGATTACCAGCAACCACGGTGTGTTGTTGTCCCCGAAGTTCTCTTTGTACAGCACACCTTGTCGGAGGACGAAGGTTGTCAGGGCTCTCGAGAAGACACGGGGGACAGTCCCCCCTCGTCCTTCGAGGTGCTCGATTAGCGCGCGCAACTCAGGATCGTCTCGTTGACGTCGTGCCATGTCGTCGGTATTCACTGCGCCTAGGAAGCACTCGTCGTCATCGTCGTCGCTGCTGCCGGAAGGCGTTTCGACGGGGGCTCTGGACAGGCAGTCGGCGTCGCTGTGCTTGCGGCCTGACTTGTAGACCACAGTCATGTTGAACTCCTGCAATCGGAGACTCCATCGAGCGAGGCGTCCTGACGGGTCCTTGAGGTTTGCAAGCCAGCAGAGCGAGTGATGGTCGGTGACTACACGGAACGGGCTCCCGTACAAGTACGGACGAAACTTCGTGATTGCCCAGACGACCGCAAGGCATTCTTTCTCGGTCGTGGAGTAATTTTTCTCCGCCCTGGACAGTGTCCGACTCGCGTAGGCGATAACTCGCTCGGTGCCTTCTTGCATTTGAACCAGTACCGCGCCCAGTCCAGCGTTACTTGCGTCCGTGTGAATTTCGGTTTCCGCATCCTGATCGAAATGTCCAAGAACAGGAGGAGTCTGCAGTCGTCGCTTCAGTTCGTCGAATGCCTGCTGCTGCTCTTCGGCCCATTCGAACTTCTCGGCGTCCTTTGTGAGGTTTGTTAGTGGTGCGGAAATCCTTGCGAAATCCCGAACGAAGCGCCGATAGTAGGCGCATAGTCCAAGGAACCTTCGCACGGCTTTCTTGTCTCTCGGCGCTGGAAATGCTGCGACGGCGCGAGTCTTCTCTGGGTCGGGGCGAACGCCTTCGTTACTAACCACGTGACCTAGGAACTTCAGTTCGTCATAGGCGAACCGACACTTTGATGGCTTCAGGGTGAGTCCGGCGGTCCGTATGGCTTGGAGAACAGCTCGGAGTCGTCGCAAGTGCTCGTCGAAGTCGCCGGAAAACACTACGACGTCGTCGAGGTAGACGAGACAGCTCTGCCATTTCAGTCCTGCCAGTACTGTGTCCATTACACGCTGGAAAGTTGCAGGCGCCGTGCACAGTCCGAAAGGCATCACCTTGAACTCGTACAGTCCATCCGGCGTGACGAAAGCTGTCTTCTCTCGGTCCCGTTCGTCGACCTCGATCTGCCAGTAGCCGCTCTTCAGGTCCATCGATGAAAAGTATCGGGAGTGGCGCAGCCGGTCTAAAGTGTCGTCGATACGGGGGAGTGGATAGACGTCTTTCTTCGTCACCGCGTTCAGCTGTCGGTAGTCCACGCAGAACCTAAGCGTTCCGTCCTTCTTCTTAACCAGTACGACTGGAGACGCCCACGGACTGCTTGATGGCTGGATTATGTCGTCGTTCAGCATCTCTTGAACTTGCTCCTGGATCACCTCCCTTTCTTTAACGGAGACTCTGTACGGTGATCGATGCACAGGGCGCGCGTCGTCCTCGGTAACGATGCGGTGCTTCGCAACGGCTGTTTGGCGCACCTTCGACGACGTCGCAAAGCAGTCACGGTATTCGGCGAGGAGGTTAATCAGCTGCCGTCGTCTCGGGTCCGGAAGCTTAGGGTCGATGTCAAGCTGCGCTGGCGACGTACTGTCTTGCTGAGGTGGCGAGGATTCGTCAGTAATGGCGGCGATTTCGGCGGAGTTTCGGAGTTCCTCGACGTGGCCAACGGCTGCACCTTTTGTGAGGTGTTGCGTTTCATTCCGAAAGTTCGTCACGAGGACCACAGTGCGGCCATCCTGAAGTTCAGCTACTCCTCGTGCGACGCCTATCCCTCTTCCTAGAAGCAACTGGAGGTTGCCTTCCAGAACAACTTCGCCGCAGGTAGCTGCATCAGTCACGACGGGTACGACAACACTTGATCGCGGCGGAAGGTTCACGTGGTCGGCAGCGACTCGGACGGCGGCTGACGCTGTTTGGGGTTTCTCTGAAGGCAGAGCAGGCTTGCGCAGCGTCAATCTGTTCTCACCAAGGTCGATGACGGCGCCGTATTCACACAAGAAGTCCATTCCGAGAATGACGTCCCTCGAACAGTCTTGCAGAACGACGAACTTCACAGGGCAGGTTTCACCGTGGATCTCAACGCGAGCGGTGCACCTGCCAACAGGTGTGATGAGATGTCCGCCGGCGGTTCGTATCTGCGGTCCGTCCCACGACGTCGTGACTTTCCGAAGGCGGCGAGTGAGCCTCCCACTCATGACTGAGTAGTCTGCTCCGGTGTCCACGAGTGCCGATGCGTCGAGGCCGTCGATAACAACGTTTAGGTTGTTGGACACCGTTGCATGGGCGTCGGTGCGATGCGGGGCGTCAGGAGAGTGGGAGCGCTCCGGCGTTCTTGGAGGCTGTTTGCTTCCGTCGTTTTCGGCAACGTCACCTCCAGGCGTTGCCGCACTTAGTTTTCCCGGCGACGCAGGGGAGACAGACTCTCTCGGCGGGGTCGGGACGCTGGGGACGCTGAACGTCGTGGAGATGGGGAGCGAGATTCACGGCGGAGAGATGGCACTGAGGGGGGCGAGCGTCGGAGGTACTCCTCGATGTCGCGAGGGCGTTCGCCGTACCTCGGGCGTGGGTCGTTCGGGTGGAAACCACGCAACCCAAGTCGACGGTAGGGGCAGCCGCGGTAGATGTGGTCGGCTTCCCCACAGTGGTAGCAAAGCGGGCGTCGGTCGGCCGTTCGCCACACGTCTGTCTTCCTCGTTGAGGGTCGCTCCGGGCGGACGTACTGGGCTTGCTCCTCTTGACGCTGAGGATACCGCGACGTTTGGGCGTCTCTTCGGGGTGGCGCCGGGGCCTGGCGAGGAGCTTGCGGCGGTCGTCGGGCCACGGCGGCGTAGCTCAACGTCGGCTCTTCTGGCGTCGCCGTGTTGATCGGAGCCTCAGGTTGGAAGGCCCGGTGAACTTCCTCTCGGACGACCTCGGCGAGCGACAGTGAGGACGGGCGATCCGCAGCGGGGAGTATCTTGCGGAGTTCTTCCCGGACGACTTCACGGATGATCTCCCGAAGGCTGTCGACACCGCTGGTATCCAGGCCCAGAAGGGAAGCAGCGATAGTTGGAGCAGCAGGCGCGCCGGCGATTCGGTGGTAGTGGCTTTCTCGGGCCGTCAGGGCGCGCTCGATATTGGTGGCTTCGGTTACAAAACCACTGACAGTCGTTGGGGGATTGCGTACCAATCCTCCGAAAATTTCTCCCTTCACGCCACGCATGAGAGCGCGAAGCTTCTTCTCCTCGGTGGCATCTGGATCGGCCCGGGCACTTAGACGCAAGACTTCTTCGACGAAGCTTGTCACACTCTCGTTGGGGCCCTGCACCCTTGTTCGAAGAAGGTCCTCCGCTCGCTGTCGACGGTGGTAGTTGATGAACGTCCGCTTCAGTTCGGCGGCGCATGGCTCCCACGAAGTAAAGGAGGACTCGTGGTTCTCAAACCAGTTCCTCGCGGTGCCTTCAAGCGCGAAGTAGAGGTTCTGGAGGCGGTGCTCATCCGTCCATCCATTGTGGCGGGCTACACGTTCATAATGATGCAGCCAGTCCTCTATGTCTTCGTGAGCTTCACCGTGGAAGGGCGTCGGAGTGCGGGGGGTGACGGGCAGGATGACGACGGGTGGCGTAGTCATCGTCGCGGTCCGCTTCCTTGATTTCTGCAGCAGGGGTCCAAGTTCCGGGAGAAGGCCTTGGTTACGGCGACTTGACCGGGCCTTGGTCTGGTCTTCTGCGAAGGGTAGCCTCCCGGGGCTGAGCACGTCACTTGGCCGGCGTGTTTTCGGAGGGGTACGGTCCACGGGCATAGAATGCAGGTACCCCGCACCTCCACCAAAATGTCACGAACGACAATTGACGAGGCGATAATAACTGAAGAAACTAAACGTTTAATGGGGCGAACTTGTGCCCAAAAATAAAAAGGAAAAACGATAACAACAGAAGAAAACAGAGCGTCGCGGGCGTCGAGGTCGGCGTGAGGGCAGAGTCGAACGCTGGGGCGAAACTGACTCCGGTTCGCCACGCGGAGCCCCTTATGTACATGCGTAAGCTTCTGGAATAATCAGCGTAGAATGTTCGACGCGTAGAGCATTCGGACCTCGAACACGCAACAGGATTCTCGAATTTACCAGAAAACTAGATTGCAGGAATAACAAAAGATGCGACGCTCCCAGGGATCGAACCCTGGCTTTTTGCGTGGGAGGCAGGCACGATAACCGTTAGGCCACGCGCGCGCTGCCACCTTGGCCAGCTGCGCGCGCGGCAATATAGACTAAAACTGTATTAGGACCAAGAGCGAAGCGTTTGAGTTGTTAGTTATTTCTATGAGCACATATATTGCCACGCTTTCTAATTTTGCGAAACATATGTGTTTAAGATCTTGCTCACGTTCGACGTTTTATTGCAAAGTCATATTTTGGGCATTTTTAGGACATTTTTGTTGCTATTTGCAGGGCTCGTTAGGTAGGTGATTTCATCTCAAATTGGGCGGGCTAAAAGCGCCTAATATTTATTTTTTTACGAAAAATGGGGGCCTTTCTGACAGAAAGGAGGGCACAAACCGCAAGTTTCCCATATTTTTTTTTCCCGAGTTATGGAGCGTAGAAGACGCTCTATGACTTGCCCTTGCAGTCGCAAGTCGCGTGGTTGGCGCCCTCTGCTGTCGTTTTTTGTTTTTTTTTGTTGCCTCTTTTAAACTTTTTTTTAGCATTTAGTATGTACTAAAAAGACACTCTGGGCTAAAAGCAAATTTATACATTTTTAAAAACTTTTCTAACGAAATGTGAAACTGACCTCCCAGGTCAATTGGTTTTACAACTTTGGTTAAAATGAAATCTTACTGAGTTGAAGGAGATGCCAGCATGAGAGTGCAAACCTTTAAGCGGGATGATTTTCTTCCTTCCCTAGAACACCTTTGAATAGCTCGCAATGCCGCCGACTATTTAATGATTAATTTATTCATTTACCATAAGGTTAAAAGTACATTACAGAGCGGAGTGTAAACACAGGAATGACAACTAAATTGTTTACGGGTTCTATAAGTTTATTTTGAAGATGAGCATCAGTCATTGCAGAACCTCAAGCGGGAAGGTAGTTTTTGACTTATCCAGTTCGAGGTATGAGTTATATGTTGAATGTGTGAGGGTCAACGCTTGGTATGCCAACCTTATAACTGTGATGGAGACGAGCTGAATAATGAAATTATTCAAACACTTGTTTCTGGCGGAGGGATGGGTTGAGGTGGTAAAGCTTGTGAAATAAACGAGGACGAGCATTTTTATAGCGGGAAGAGCAATCAGTTAATCCTAACTTTTGTTTGATGCCTGTTACACTGGCCGAACGATCATAATTGGTCGGTATAAATTCAACTGATTTTAAATTAAATAAACGATCACAAAAACTACGATATGAAACAATTATATTTTTTTCAATTACATTAGTGTTTCTACTGTGGGAACACGCTACGGCGAAATTCATTGCCCCTGGTTTTTCCCACTCCCGCCTCTGCCCTGTCAGTGCCACCTGACGCCGCGTGGCCTAGTTTCCAAGACGGGTCGACGTCATTTCCTAGTGTCTCTCAAATGGAAGGGCTGCAAACAAACAAACCGTTAAGGGACCGCGGTTACAACGTTGACCAATGGCCGGTACCGGCACTCTCTTGACCGAACTCTCAAGTAGCAAGCACCCGGCTGCTCGCCCGGATCCAAGAATACGTCGGCAGTCGGTCGCATCACGTGTTGCTTGGAGCAGAGTATTAACTGAGAGAGCAAGGCTTCATTGTTGTGCTGTTTGCAATTATTCGAATCTTTTTCTGCTGGAGCCACGGGGTGCTCAGAATGTTTCCCCGCTCAATCCCAGCCGGTTCTGATGCTCACAAAAAGACGTGTATGTATACAATATCCGTATTGTAGTTACGCAGTATTTGGCGCAAACTCACGGAGACGTCCACGGTGGGCCGTCTCCGAGGTCGCCGGCACTGTCCGCCTTTGGCCGTGAACGCCGCAGGCCACCCGACCACGAGGATGTGAAGGAACTGGCTAGCGCGGACACATGGAGGCGTCGGCACAAGGCCTCCTCTGTGGGAGCTAGTAATGCATTCCGAAATATATCTATTGTAGCGGAGAGGAAGAAGACGAGCTTGCAACGCGACAGAAAGAGCGCGCGGAGGTTGGGGCAAGGAATGATAGAAGATGACGGACGTTCTCTCCTGTACCTAACAGTTTGAAAGCAGAGATCTGCTTTACTGGTGTCAGAAGTGGAGCTCCATTCCGGTCCCCACCTTCCCGGGACAATGGCAGCTCGCACCACTCCCGAAGGGGACCCCACCACATGTACTGGAGCCGACAGCTTCCCAACTCATGACTTTGATCACACACCACCTCGAGCAAGCCGAAGCATCCTACGCTCGACGCGAGAACCAGCTTCATCAAGGCATGGCACCATCCATCCAGGAACTGACCGTCTACCTCACCGAACTTCTGAAGCGCCCGGAGTCGCGATTCCTGGACCCGAGAAACACCACACCACTAACCCCCTGGCCCAGAACCTTACGGGACCCTCAAGTCTGCGATTCAAACCATCGACATTCCATGGTACAGCTCCTTGGGCGCCTTACATATCACAGTTCAACATCATCGCTGACGCTAACAATTGGTCTACGGCTCAAAAGGCGCAAGCCTTGGCCGTCCATCTAACCGGGTCAGCGTTGACAGCGCTGAACCACTTACCTTCTGATACCCGCCATTCCTACGAGGCTTTGGTTGCCGCACTCAACGAACGATATGAGAAAGGACCTCTCCGCTCCTTCATTGCGCAACTTCGCAACCGCCGTCAGACTACAACCGAGACGATCTCCCACGTCACCGATGACATCGAGCGCCTTGCACACCTTGCGTTCCTTGGTTGCCCGCAGTGCACAGTTGAGGCTGTCGCAACTATGGCATTCGTCGACGTTGAGGTGCAGATGCCGTTAGCCTCGCACGCCACAAGTCACTGCGGGCAGCACACACCTGTGCATTAGAGGATGAAGCTGCTCGGCAAGCATCTCGTTCTACGTTTCTACAACCCACCATGCAGCCCCAAACTCCGGCAATAAGGACGCAAGTGCCTCCAGCTCCCGTTTGCTGGAATTTCCATAGACAGGGTCACACGCGGGCACAGTGCGCTAACTATGGGCCTGGCAGCCGGCCCCCAAACACTCTGCGAAGAATTACGTCAACTCGTGTACTGGCACCGCCTCTTACTTCTATCTACCTCCAAGGCGACGTCGAGGGGGTGCCATTGCGCGCACTTGTTAATACCGGAGCTACAACCTCTGTAATCAGGCCGGAAGTTAGGGACAGTTGTAACCGATCAACGAACGATATGGGGAAGGACCTCTCCGCTTCCTTCATTCCGCAACTTCGCAACCGCCGTCAGACTGCAACCGAGACGATCTCCCAAGTCACCGATGGCATCGAACGCCTTGCACTCCTTGCGTTCCCCGGTTGCCCGCAGTGCACAGTTGAGGCTGTCGCATCTATGGCATTCGTCGACGTTGAGGTGCAGGATGCTGTTCGCCTCGCACGCCACAAGTCACTGCGGGCAGCACACACCTCTGCATTAGAGGATGAAGCTGCTCGGAAAGCATCTCGATCGTTCTACGTTTCTGCTACCCACCACGCAGCCCCGAACTCCGGCAATAAGGACGCAAGTGCCTCCAGCTCCCGTTTGCTGGAATTGCCATCGGCAGGGTCACACGCGGGCACAGTGCGCTAACTATGGGCCTGGCAGCCGGCCCCCAAAAACTCTGCGAAGAATCACGTCAAGTGCGTACTGGCACCGTCTCTTACTTCTATCTACCTCCAAGGTGACGTCGAGGGGGTGCCATTGCGCGCACTTGTTGATACCGGAGCTACAATCTCTGTAATCAGGCCGGAAGTTTTGACGAAGGCGAACGGAGTTGATCTACAAAACTCTGAAAGCTACACTCTGCGAACCGCAACAGGAGATATGGTGACTGTCCTCGGCTCCACAATCGTGCCTTTCACCGTGGGAAGCCTTCACGCTACTCTGCAAGTTGTCGTCACGGCTGTCGAGGAAGAGTGCATCTTTGGGATCGATTTCCTCAAAGCACACAAGTGCGTGCTCGATTTCGACACTGGATTACTGCATCTGGACACTAACTCGTTTCCCTTAGGTGCGGCCACGGTGACGGTTCTCTGCGACAGTGGGCTGCCAATCATTGGCACGTCCCCGTATCTGTATCTGCACGCATACTCTATCAAATTAGCCGCGCATGTATTACCACTCTACGAAGGCGCGTCTGCTGACCAGGATAAACTGGACGCTGGGAGGCTTTCCCAGCTACTTAAACGGTTTCCAAACCTTTTCAGCATGGGGGACGCAGATACGGGGCTGACATCGGCAGAAACACATCGAATCGTGACAGGACAAGCTTCCCCCGTTCGACAATCCCCTCTACGTATTCCCCTTGCACAGAGGTCACACGTCGATGACATGCTGAAGACAATGTTACAACAGGGCATGATTGAACGAGCATGTTCCCCCTGGCCCTCACCAGTTACACAAGTCGCGAAAAGACGGTGCAACCCGATTTTGCGTAGACTATAGACGACTTAACGACGTCACTAAGAAAGACTCTATTCCACTTCCTCGAACTGACGACATCTTGGACGCCCTCGCCGGGTGCACGTGTTCTCCATACTCGACCTCAAAAGCGGAATATTGGCAGGTCCCAGTGCATCCAAAAGATCGCGAGACGACCGCTTTCACCACAAGGTAGCGCCTCCTATCAGTTCAGAGAGGATGTCCATTTGGACTCTGCAATGCTCCGGCTACATTTCAGAGAACTATAATGGAGTTCCGTATTGACCGACCGTCATAGGCGCGATCTGTCCTTGTATACCTTGACGACATCATCGTCTTTAGCAAGACATTCTCAGACCTTCTGGCGGATCTCAACTTGGTTTTCTCACGGCATTCAAAACGCGAACCTGAAGCTCACACCGAAAAAAATGTTCGCTGTTTACAAGACAAGTAGAATACCTCGGCCACATCATTTCAGCAGATGGGGTTTCTACAGATCATCGGAAGCTTTCAGCTCTAGCTGAATGGCCAACCCCAAAATCCACCACAGACGTGCAAAGCTTACTTTGGGTTGCCATCGTACTATCTAATATGTATCGCCAGTTTCGCTCACATTGCCAAGCCTCTGTATGCCTTGACTGAGAAAAAGCCGAGGTTCGTTTGTCTTCTGAATGTCAGCGTGCGTTTTAGACACTCAAACTTGCACTCACGTCTATGCCAACACTTGCGTATCCAAAGGACACCGCACGCTTCATACTCGACACCGATGCCAGCGCTTCAGCAGTTGGTGTTGTATTATCGCTAGAACAGGGCGGACAAGAACGCGTCATTGCCTTTTACAGCTAGGAATTTACGAAGCCCGAACACAATTACTGTACTACCCGACGCGAATTGCTGGCCATCATGAAAACCATCACTCATCGTCACCATTATCTACTGGGCTGGAAGTTTATTATTCGCACCGACCACGCGTCATTCACATGGATGATGAGTTTGAAGACCCCTGATGATCAGGTCGCCCGCTGGCCGGAACGCCTGCATCAATACGACTTCGACATCCAGCATCGTGCCGGCTCACTTCACACCAATGCATATGGTCTTTCCCGTCCTCTATGCAGGGCAAAGTGCAAGCAGTGCTTGAGAATTACAAAACGCAGCTTCGACTCGCTCAACGCACTGAACAACCTCCCTTGCGACAATCAAGAGTGGATGTCGGAAAGCCTTTCTGATGCTCAACTTGACGACCCGGACATCGGCCCATTCGTCAGATGGAAGAAAAAGAATAGCAAGCCCTAACTAATGAAGTGTCCAGGTTGTCTCCGGTCCTGAAGAGTTACTTGGCGCAATGGGACTCCTTGTTTCTGCGGCACAGTGTTCTTTACCGACGCTGGGAGTCCGCTGAAGGTAACACAGCTATCTGAAAACTGGTGCTGCCACGAAGGTTTCGCTCCTAAGTATTTCATCAGCTGCTCACTAGCCCTGAAAGAGGGCACTTCGGCGTGAACCGCACGGTCAAAAATTGAGGTGGCTTAGCTCGGCTATGCCAGGATATGCGTAGCGTGAGCTTATGCGCACACAATGAGAGGTGCTATCAAGCGGCTCCGGTGCAGCGTCAGACTTGGCTACTGCGCAACGGAGGCGCACAGCTGGGCACGCGGCGGCGCCAGTGCGTCTGCCGAGGCTATGACGTCAGTCCTCTGGAATGCGCAGACAGGCGAGGCGGGCGCGGCGGCGGCGGAGCGCGCGGCGGCGCCGTGTGACGTCACTGCTCCTCCCGCGTGCGCAGCTCGGAGCACGGCTCATTATGCGAGCCACGCGAAACTGCTCAATTTCGGCCAGTGTAGCTCACGCTACAAAAGATTCGACAACGCTTCTACTGGCTGCAGTGCCATAGTGACGTGAAGCAATGCTGCCGTCAAAGTGACAATGTGTGCCTCGCGTAAAGGGCCTCACATAAAACAGCGAGCACCACTTCAAGAACATGTGACGGGGCATCTTTCGAACGTGTTGGCATTGATTTGCTGGCCATTCTCTTGATCTAAGTTAGGCAACAGGTTCCTTCTAGTCATTGTTGATTATTTCACCAAGTGGCCAGAGGCCATTCCTGTCCCAAACCAAACCGCCTCCGAGATCGCCGACGCTCTGGTGAAGAACTGAATTACCTGGTATGGAATCCCCCTGAGCATCCACTCGGACCAAGGAAGAAACTTCGAATCTCGAGTGTTCAAAGAAGTTTGCGAAATTTTCAACATCAAAAATACAAGAGCGACGCCTCTACACGCGCTGTCCAACGGC
Source organism: Ixodes persulcatus (assembly GCA_013358835.2). NCBI lineage: Eukaryota > Metazoa > Arthropoda > Arachnida > Ixodida > Ixodidae > Ixodes > Ixodes persulcatus. The sequence goes on from JABSTQ010011558.1 coordinate 53,147, forward strand.
TTGGCGGAGAGGATGAATCGCACCATTCTAAAACGTATATCCATGTTCGTGAATGATCGTCAAGATGACTGGGATAGCATCGCACCTCTAGTTTTGTATGCATACCGCATGGCTGCTCATGAGGTTACTGGCTACACGCCTGCCACAATGGTCTTCGGTCATGACCTTCGCACGGCCTGTGAGGTAGCCATTCGATGAACACCGCAACCGGCCACAGACCCTGTGTCTTACTTAAGTGAATTGAGAACAAGCCTCGAACTGATGCACGCATTTGGTCGGCAGTGTTTAGCAAGCGGTCTGACTCGCATGAAGACACAGTATGACGCGCATGTCACAACACGCCCGTCCTCGCCAGGTGACAAAGTGTGGCTCTACAACCCGATTCGAAAAAGAGGGATGTCTCCGAAACTACATACAACACCCCTGGCAAAGACCCTTTACCGTCATCAAACGTCTCAGTGATGTCGTCTATCGTATACGTCGCAACGATCGATCGAGGGCCCTTGTGGTCCACCGCGACCGGCTATCTTTGTATGAAGGAAGGACAGGAGGGGTATAGTGTGGCGGAGAAGGAAAAGACGAGCTAGCAACGCGACGGAAAGAGCGCGCGGATGTTGGGGCAAGGAATGATAGGAGATGATGGACGTTCTGTCCTGTAATTAAACAGTTTGAAAGCAGACATCTGCTTCAATATTTTAGCGACAAAGAACTTGGCTGTTTCTTTTTAGTATGATCTCTTTTGTCTACAGCTGCTTGCGCCCGGGCTTGAGTACACGGTCGTTCTTATCGTCCTGTTGAGTTACTGAGTAAAACTCAGTAAACTGCATTTTTGTTATATTATTTACACTACTTTGGGTGTCTAAAGGGTTGAAGGGCTGGGGGTTTGATGGGCTGATAGGGTCCCATAACACATCAAGGCTGAAGTGTTATGCGCGTCGGGCTGTGAAGCTTAATAAACACTCGCGTTTCTTTCGAATAAGAAAATTCTGAAATGCTTCTTACTTAAAAGGTCACTGGGAGCTCAAACTGATATTTTCTAGGCAGCACGCCAGAAAAACGTCAAACTTTCACACGCTTAGAAATCCACAGGGCATAGTTTGGGCCTAATAGGGTTTTGCTCCAAGAAATTGGTCAGTGCCAGAGTACTTTTCTTTGTAGTTTCGATGGATTTTTTTTTTTGCTCACCACATAATTCACAAAGTGACAGACTTAAGCCGAAGTAGGATAGGACCAGCTTGAACTTGGGAGACGAAAAACGTTAAAATTGGAGATAGAAAAAAGAGAAAGATATACTCCTGGGCTACCAACTATGGTTTCAATGCTTCTTTCTCTTCTTGTACCTATCTGCATTTTTCTTTCTTCTCACCCTCAGAACCTTATTCTGTGTCTCTCTTTTCTATCTCAAAATATTTCGTTTCTTTTCATTTTCATAAGTTCAAGCTGGCCTTATCCAAGTTAAAACCAACTAGCTCACTTTAAGCCCATAACTTCATTAAGCCAAAGATTCCAAGTATATACCAAAGAACTAACAGTAAATCCCATATCTGGTACTTGTTTGGCAATTTATACCCATGGACACGAGGTGACAGCCAAAACACCGGAAGTGAAGCCTAACTTTGGCATTTGTTTGGTGAATCAGGGTAAAGCTACTCAGACAAAGATAAAAAAGGTAAGTTCGGCTTATCTTAACAAATACAGATTTTTAGGCCCTAAATGTTTAAACAAATAACAAATTTTGACCAAAAGAACTGTATTAACTGGGATTTCTTGCAAACGACTGGAAATTGTACGTACACCTTATCATTAAATATATTTTCTTGTGATATATCCACATTTAAAATTGAAAAAGATAAGTAACAGGGAAAGCATATTTTAAATTTCCGCTTGAGTCAACGACATACATTCGGCACAAAAATGTTTAGCACGCACCAGTGATGGACGGTTGGAGCGGCAATATTGCGACAGGCGGCGCGGCGTTGTCACGAATGCGCCGAGAGCCGTTTCCAGCTTTGAATCTCAGGGGTGCTGAGCGGGAAGTTATCAGTTGCAATGATTTTAAGAGATAAACTGTAATTTATTAAAATTCTTTAGTTCGAATTCTTAAACCACCACTAATATTAAAAAGAAATAATGATAATAATAAATAAACATCACAGCCTTCAACAAGCAATTCCTTGTGCACAGCGAATCATGGTCAGAAAAAAGCCTGAAGCAAAGAAGTTGTAATTCGAAAGCGGACCATCTGATCGTCTACTGGCTGCCGACTTCTCCCATTCTATCCTGCCAAGATGTGTACCTCCGTAAAGTCTTGTCACCTACAGGGAGGGCATGACGTGAGCCACGTAGCTTTCCCAAACCTTCATCTCGTGTCGCTAGCCTCTTTCTCATCCTCCTCGCCTATTTCTCTTTTAAATATTAACCACACATAGCCACTACATGGTACATGGTAATGTCTAGAAACTAAGTAGTACCAGGTTCGACGTGGTTCTGCTCCAGATGACGCAGCTAACTGCACCTCCTTCTTTTTATTTGGTCGTGTAACAATAAAACAAAAAGTTGTTTTTCTACACTCTGTTACCATCGAGCAAGTGAATACCAGCGTTCTAACGATGTGCGTCTACATGGTACATGGTAACTAACCTCTAGGAACTATGTGGTACCGGGTCCTACCGTGTTTTTGGTCATGATGTCACAGCTGACTGCACCTCCTTCTTTTTATTTGGTCGTGTAACAATAAAACAAAAAGTTGCTTTTCTACACTCTGTTACCATCGAACAAGTGAATACCTGCGTTCTAACGATGTGCGTCTACATGGTACATGGTAACGTCTAGGAACAAAGTGGTACCCGGTTCTACCGTGGTTCTGCTCATGATGGCGCATCTGACTGCACCTCCTTCTTTTTATTTGGTCGTGTAACAATAAAACAAAAAGTTGTTTTTCTACACTCTGTTACCATTGAGCAAGTGAATACCAGCATTCTAACGATGTGCGTCTACATGTACATGGTAACGTCTAAGAACTATGTGATACCAGGTCCTATACCGTGGTTCTGGTCATGATGGCGCAGCCGACTGCACCTCCTTCCTTTTATTTGGTCGTAAAACAATAAAACAAAAAGTTGTTTTTCTACACTCTGTTACCATTGAGCAAGTGAATACCAGCGTTCTAACGATGTGCGTAACTTCATTCAGCTTGATCGATGTGTTTTGCATCGAAAAAAAATTTAAATACTTGCGAATTTTGACAGCGATTGTTTTGTACACACCTGTGTGAAATATTATCTAGAGCGTTCACTCAAGTTCACAATACGGTTGGGGACTTGTGCGTCTCCTTGCTATACCGCAACCAGCATTGAACCATGCAGCTGAGTTTGACTATAGCGTTCTATTAATATGTATCGTGACCAACCTTTGATAAACTGAATTTGATATGAACGCGTGGTGTTTTCTCTGGGGCGTGCCAGGTGACCTTCGTTGGTTTGGCTTATAAAACCCCATAATCTGATCATTTGCTCCGTTTAACCTTAGTTCAAAACGCAGCCAACGCTACGGACTGATGAAGCCACTAAAGGAGATCCAAGAGCGCGATCCAGGGGCTGGCACGATAGTCGAAGTCATCAGATTTGAAGCGAACGGAACTCTACTTCGATGATGTCCACTCACTGCTACAACAAAGGTCCAAAATACATTACTTGAGCAGCTCGGTGGCTCTAGAAAATCTAAAAGCACCGGTTGTAAGCTCACGCTTCAGTACAAAGTTCAGGGCGCAATCCAACAAGCAGCGTGCCTTTGAGCGAAAGTCGCCGCGGAAAGATTATGCAGCCGTTCACGCTGCAAAGCCGCATCTTGGTCTCGGCAAAGCCGCACACTTTCGTTTACTCAAACTGCTAAGCGGCTCAGCTCGTCCTCACGTCGTGGTTCATCGTCCACCCATCAGGTACTCGCGCACGTGTCGTCGGTCTTGCCTTGCACGCTGCTCTCGCTAATCCTACCGGACGGAGCGAGTGCGGTACTTCCGCGGGCACAGCTGGCACATCGCGCACAGCGTTCACTCCTCTAGTTTTGTTCGGTAAAACCTTCTAACGCACGACCGACCGTGACGTCCTTCGACTGCTCCTCGGGGCCTCGACGCCTCGGCGTCGCCCACCTCGACTTCGCTTCGCTCACGTAAACCCTGCCAGACGGAAGCGAACGCAACACTATGGCCACATCCTATTCAACCACCCACCCAAGTCGCATGTGACAGGGTCGAGTGGACCTCACGTTGGCGCAAGGGTTATTTAAACTTTTCATGGCTGATCATCAAAACAAGTCGCGTGATGCCCTCCCCGTTTTGTCACCAATGTGTTTGCGAGTCTCCAGCGTCGGGTGTCGCCTTTTTGCCATCGCAACAGTTGCTCCCTAGTACTAAAATTATTCAGTGCCGACTGTACACAGCGATATTGTACTCTCCGTGCGTTTTTATTAATCTTGTACACGTTTCTAAACAAAGTGATTTATCACAATTAAAAATCACTCTCGGTTAAAAATTATTAAATTCAATTACTGGATTACCTGATATAAAAAGTACTTCGTAATATCTTGATAATATTGTCACGGAGGACAAGTGATGAGGCGGCGAATAACTGACGAAACTAAACGTTTAATGGGGCGAACTTGTGCCCAAATATTAAGAAGGAAACAGAAGATAACAATAGAGCGTCGCGGGCGTCGAAGTCGGCGTAAGCGCAGAGTCGAACGCTGGGGCGAGACTGAGTCCGGTTGGTTACGCGGAGCCCCTTTTGTGCACGCGTGGGCTTCTGGAACATTTGGCCTGGAACAGTCGGCGCGCAGAACATTCTAACCTAGAACGAGCAACACGGCTCTCGAAATTACCAGAAATCTAAATTGGAAGAATAAATAAAAGATGCGGCGCTGCCAGGGTTCGAACCCTGGGCTTTCTGCGTCGAAGGCACGCGCGATAACCGTTAGGCCACGAGCGCGCTGCCTACTTAGTTAGCTGCGCTCGCGGCATTATTCCCCCCTTTAAAAAAGTGCATCGTCCCGATGCACCACAAAGGTAAAACACAAATACACAACAAAAAGATAGCAGAGTAGCGAGCCACACTTCACAGTTCCCAGTTCACTCTTTGACGGGAGTCCAAAGTTCTATCGTTCGTAATACGGCTTGAGCCGGACGACGTGCACCACCTCGGGTCGTGGCTGGCGTCTTGCAGATGGGCGCGTTCCGTCGGGTAGAACTTCGTAGTTCAGATCGCCGAGGCGTCGGATGATTTTGTACGGTCCGAAATAGCGCTTGAGAAGCTTCTCGCTGAGACCGCGGCGCCGAATCGGTGTCCACACCCATACCCGGTCCCCGCGTTGGAAATGGACGTCCCTGCGACGAAGGTTATACCGGCGTGCGTCGACTCGCTGTTGGTTTTGAATCTTGATTCTTGCCAGTTGACGAGCTTCCTCCGCGCGTTCAGAGATCAGTTGAGCGTCGTCGTTGCCATCGTCGGTTGGCACGTGAGGCAGCATGGCGTCCAGCATTGTCGTAACCGTCCGGCAATACACCAGTTGGAACGGCGTCATTCCTGTGGTTTCTTGTACCGCTGTGTTGTACGCAAATGTAACGTACGGCAACACCTCGTCCCACGTCTTATGCTCCACGTCGACGTACATGGAGATCATGTCGGCGATGGTCTTATTGAGCCGCTCTGTTAGCCCGTTGGTCTGCGGGTGATAAGCGGTGGTTCGTCGATGGCTGGTGTGACTGAGCCGAAGTACCTCTTGAGTCAGCTGTGCCAGGAAAGATGACCCTCGATCTGTGATCAGCACTTCAGGTGCGCCGTGTCGAAGGAGAATGGACTCGACGAAAAACTTGGCGACTTCCACCGCTGTTCCTGATGGAAGAGCTTTCGTCTCGGCGTATCGTGTAAGATAATCGGTCGCGACGATAATCCACCGGTTCCCTTGCGTCGATGTTGGGAAGGGCCCGAGCAAATCCATTCCGACCTGCTGGAAGGGCGTAGTCGGGGCAGATATCGGCTGCAAGAGTCCTGCTGGCTTTGTCGGGGGCTTCTTACGTCGTTGGCACTCATGGCACGACCGTGTGTACAGATGGACGGTTTTCGGGAGTCTTGGCCAGTAGTACTTGTCACGAATCCGGGCGAGCGTCCTGCTGTAGCCAAGGTGTCCAGCCGTCGGGTCGTCGTGGCATGCTTGAAAGATTTCTTCTCGCAGGCTGGAAGGCACACCCAGCAGCCAGGCAGGGTTGCTGGTTCCGAAGTTCTTCTTGAAGAGCACACTTCACCGCAGAACGAAGCTTGACAAGTCTCGGGCCAGGACTTGCGGAACGGAACTTCCTTGACCTTCGAGGTGGTCAATCACGGCGCGAAGCTCCGGGTCGTCTCGTTGAAGTGCTCCCATGTCGGTATCTGTAACTGCTCCGAGAAAACGAGCGTCATCGTCGTCGTCGGTGCTGTCAGGTGGAGATTCGACTGGGGCCCTAGACAAGCAGTCGGCGTCATTATGCTTGCGGCCAGACTTGTGCACAATGGTTACGTCGAATTCTTGCAGTCGCAGACTCCAGCGAGCAAGGCGTCCTGACGGGTCCTTGAGGTTTGCGAGCCAGCAGAGGGCGTGGTGGTCTGTGACCACGCGGAACGGGATACCGTACAAGTACGGACGGAACTTGGTTATCGCCCAGATGACAGCAAGGCATTCTTTGTCGGTCGTTGAATAATTTTGTTCTGCCTTAGACAGCGCCCGGCTTGCGTAAGCAATTACTCTCTCTGCCCCTTCTTGTCGCTGAACGAGCACCGCACCGAGACCGGTATTGCTGGCGTCCGTGTGTATTTCTGTCTCCGCCGACTGATCAAAATGTCCGAGGATAGGGGGCGACTGCAGCCTTCGCTTGAGTTCGTCGAACGCTTGTTCTTGCTCTTCTCCCCACTGGAACTGCACGTCGCCCTTCGTCAGATTCGTCAGCGGTGAAGAAATCTGTGCAAAGTCACGCACGAAACGTCTGTAGTAGGCGCACAGCCCAAGGAATCTACGGACGGCCTTCTTGTCCGATGGCTTGGGGAATTCGGCGACAGCGGACGTCTTGGCAGGATCAGGGCTTACAAACTGAGCACTCACGACGTGGCCCAAGAATTTCAGCTCTCCATAGGCGAACCGGCACTTCGAAGGCTTGAGTGTCAGCCCAGCAGATTTGAAGGCCCGTAGCACGGCTCGCAGTCGTCTGAGGTGCTCGTCGAATTCGGTTGCGAACACGACAACGTCGTCGAGGTAGACGAGACAGCTCTGCCATTTCAAGCCGAAAAGGACGGTGTCCATAACACGCTGGAAGGTTGCCGGCGCTGTGCACAGCCCGAACGGCATCACTTTAAATTCATACAGTCCGTCCGGTGTGACGAAGGCCGTCTTCTCACGATCTCGTTCGTCGACCTCAATCTGCCAGTACCCGCTCTTCAAGTCCATCGACGAAAAGTATCGGGCATGGCGCAGCCGGTCCAGGGTGTCGTCGATGCGGGGCAGCGGATAGACGTCCTTCTTTGTGACTGTATTCAGCCGGCAGTAGTCCACGCAGAACCTCAGGGTTCCGTCTTTTTTCTTCACTAGGACTACTGGGGAAGCCCACGGCTGTTCGAGGGCTGGACAATGTCGTCATCAAGCATTTCCTGAACTTGCTTCTGGATAACTTCCCTTTCTTTCACGGAGACTCGGTACGGTGGCCGATGCACAGGGAAAGCGTCGTCATCAGTGATTATTCGATGTTTCGCAACCGTCGTTTTGCGCACCTTCGACGACGTGGAGAAGCACTCACTGAACTCGGCGAGAAGGTCACTGAGTTGCCGTCGTTGTGGGGCTGGGAGGGACGGGTCGATGTCGAGCTCTGACGGCGTGGTTCTCTGGTGCTGCGCCGGAGAAGCGTCTTCTGAGATCACGGCGATCGCGGCTGAGTCCGGAATTTCCTCGACGAAGCCCACAGCTGTACCCTTTGTAAGGTGCTGCGACTCTTGCCGGAAGTTGGTGACAGGGGCTACGGTACACCCGTCCTGGATCTCGATTACGCCTCTCGCAATGCTAATCCCTCGTCCAACGAGAAGTTGGACGCTTCCTTCCAACAGTGCTACACCGCAGGTGGCTTCTTCGGTCCCGACGGGTACAAAGACACTCGACAGCGGCGGCAGGTTTACATGGCTGGCAAGGACTCGGACTGTAGCTAACGTTGCTTTGGAATTTTCTGCCGATGGGACAGGCTTCCGAAGCGTCAGCTTGTTCTCCGCAAGGTCGATGATGGCGCCGTATTCGCACAAGAAGTCCATTCCGAGAATGACGTCCCTCGAACAGTCTTGCAGAATGACGAACTTCACAGGGCAGGTTTCGCCGTGGATCTCAACGCGCGCAGTGCACCTGCCGACAGGTGTGATGAGATGTCCGCCGGCGGTTCGTATCTGCGGTCCGTCCGACGACGTCGTAACTTTCCGAAGGCGGCGAGAGAGTCTCCCACTCAAAACGGAGTAGTCTGCTCCGGTGTCGACGAGTGCTGTCGCGTCGTGGCCGTCAATGATTACGTTGAGGTTATTCGACACTCTTGCAGAAACGTCGTTTCGGGGCGTTGCGGCGTTAGAGTGGGAGTGCTCCGACGATCTTGGAGGATCTTGGCGTCGGTCGTCTTCGGCAACTCCACCTCCAGGGGTTGCCGCGCCTAGTTTCCCCGGCGTGGAGCGAGGGGCGACAGGCTTTCACGTCGGGGTCGGTGCATCGGCGAAGCTGGACGTCGTGGCGAAGGCGACCGGAACTCTCGGCGGGACGCAGGCTCGGGGGACTGAGGTCGTCGCAGGTACTCGTCGATTTCCCGAGGGCGTTCACCATAACGGGGTCACGGGTCGTTCGGGTGGAACCCGCGCAGCCCGAGTCGACGGTATGGGCATCGGCGGTAGGTGTGGTCTGCTTCCCCGCAGTGGAAGCACAGAGGGCGTCGGTCGGGCGTTCGCCACACATCGGTCTTCCGTGGTGCACGGGGCTCCTGGCTCGGGCGGTGTGTCTTCGTAGGGGTACGCTTTACGGGCATAGGATGGTACCCCGCACCTCCACCAAAATGTCACGGAGGACAAGTGATGAGGCGGCGAATAACTGACGAAACTAAACGTTTAATGGGGCGAACTTGTGCCCAAAAATGAAGAAGGAAACAGAAGATAACAATAGAGCGTCGCGGGCGTCGAAGTCGGCGTAAGCGCAGAGTCGAACGCTGGGGCGAGACTGAGTCCGGTTGGTTACGCGGAGCCCCTTTTGTGCACGCGTGGGCTTCTGGAACATTTGGCCTGGAACATTCGGCGCGCAGAACATTCTAACCTAGAACGAGCAACACGGTTCTCGAAATTACCAGAAATCTAAATTGGAAGAATAAATAAAAGATGCGGCGCTGCCAGGGTTCGAACCCTGGGCTTTCTGCGTCGAAGGCACGCGCGATAACCGTTAGGCCACGAGCGCGCTGCCTACTTAGTTAGCTGCGCTCGCGGCAATATCTTCGTAATACCTCCGTTGCTTTTTTTTTTATTTTTTACTTTACATTTCTAAAACACCAAATTACTTTTTTTTCTGGTTATAAAACTGGCACTTCGTACTTCCCATAATTGAATAATTATCACCCAATTACAAACACTTGTCTTTATCGGTGGTCGCGGCGGGGCAGCAGCCCGATGAGCCGAGAGTTCGATTCGACGATCTACCGGAGAGATGTTTCGCGTGCCGGTGCTTCTCTTACTCTAAATTTCAACTCGACGTCGCCTCTTGAAGTTCAACTATGTGCGGGAAGCGCGGCGCTCCCGATCGGCCGCACCCGACGAGGCAACTCTTGTTAGGTCTAGGCTTGCTAGCGTAACGAAGGCGTCTTTGCGTCAAGTTGCAAGAGAGTCGCGTCTTTTTCGTTTTACGTTTAGGTTGAGTTACGTTACGTACGTTTCAGTGTGAAAATGTGAGCCAAGTGTTTGTGACAAATCGGAGCTAGAACAGCGGTACTTATTCATGGTTTTTGTCCTAACCCAGACCTGACACGTGGTGATCGCCGGATTTATGATAGGTTTCTCTGAACACGAGCGCATACTGCGAGATTAAATGAGACTTCATTGTAATATTTATTTGCAAGAGAAGCGCGGACACACGAGGCATGCGCGGGTGGCGGAAAGGTCACAAAACCCGTTCGCTGGAGCACCAGACTCGAAGGCGCATATGTCAGCGTTTGGTCTTCCCGGGTATCCGACCGTCTTAATTTCAATGTGAGTCGTTTTCGTTCACCAAACTTAACGCTGTTTTCTTTTCTCACTTACTGAAAGGCGCCCTCCCACTCACGTGTCACTTTTCCTTTTTGCGTTCCTAAAATCGCGGTTTCTTGGTGCCTTCCCAAAATCAATTCACTGTAAAGAGTGCCGGTACGAACCGTCTTTCAATACCACCACGATTTTGGGAAGGCACAAAGAAAAAGTGACGCGTGAGTTGCTTGTGGCATTCTACATCCACAGCGGCGGAACAAAAAACTGCATTAGCTCAGCGTCAGTGGCTTTGTCTAGTAAGGAGCTAGAATTCCTGAAACTGACCATGAAGCTCCACAGCGTGCAGCAAAGCTCGGCAGAAGATGTGCGTGTGAACCTGTGGAACAATGTGCGCTGCCTTCCTTCCTCCCTATTAGTAAGAATACATCGTGTCAAGTCAGCGCTCTGTCCTGCCCCGTTTTTCTATTCCTTTTGCACCTACTTGCGCTATTTTATCTCATCACGTTTAACAACTACCAACTAGCCCCGCTCTCAACCTTATTACACCGAAACTGTCAGTCCAGAAAGTCTCTTTTGAATTTAGCGTATGCTCCAGTAAAGGTGTCCAATTTAGCAGCATACTACCTACGTCTTTTTAATGCGTTATCCGCTCCGCGACGTTCGTCGTCTTGTCTGGTTGGACGCATGCGCTTGGCGCTTTGTGCACGATCTTCGTCGGGGCTGTTTGCCCCCCGCCGCCGCCACTGAAATTCTCGTTGCCGTTCCCGCCGTTACTCTTCGTAAGCGCGTTAATCTTCGGGAGTCCGGACTATACGTAGCCTCCCCGTTACGACGAGAGAAGAGAAGTGCAAGTGAAAATTAAAAAAGGCAACTTGTTCCGATTTTTATATACATACGCGTGAATGACTATCGCCACCGCAATGAGCCGGAGGAAACTAGACACGCGCGACGGGACCACAACAACGGGAGAGCAGAAAGACTAGGCACGCAAACGCTTGTAACGACGACAAAGAGAGGGCGCTGCTAGTTTTTGTTGACGCCCATAAAAAATCCACGGAAACCTAGCCAGAAACAGCTTCTCTGTAAAATTTAAGGCGAGTCGATTAATGAGGAGGTTTCCTGAAAAACAATGTTCATTTCAGAAACGATGAACGATCTTAGCCTCTCCCAGACGGCTGTAGAGAAGAATAATTTCGGCTTTGCGGAATCCGAGTGTCGCCGACATGCAGATGTAAGCCCGTTAGAACCTCTCTGATTACTTTGAACGACTTGCCGATGACATAACGGAAACAATCGTCCATCTACCTTGGCGGTGTCGGCTTCGAGAAGATATCTTATTATGACGCAAGCATTCTCTTGGCCTACTGATACTAGCGTTTGGTTTACCCTGTTAATTACATTTATGCGAAATGTGAGCAAAAACGGCCTCACTTCCTTAAATATTTAACAGACTATGAACCAGCCTACCCTTACAATGGTTCGTCACATAAACCGCTTAAACATTTCTGTATTTTATTGAAACACACAGCTGACTTTAAAAAAAAACAAATTAAACCAATTGTTCTAGCCTGGATGCTACAGGAGTCTAGCTCTTTTAATTAATTCCTTCATTTCAATATTTAGCTCCTTGCTCCGCCAAATGAAACACCTGGCATGAAGCAGTGAGACCTGAGGTGAATCGTGGGCTGATTCTTCTCAAAAAGTGGCGCTATCGAGAAAAAATGTCTTACAATTCCAAACGTTAGATATGACCGTCGGAAGTAAACATGATTTTACATTTGCCCGAATCTATTTTTTATTATTGTACAGTACCCATGCTCGCAGTCTCAGGTGATCACAGGTGAAGAATTTTATTTTTCATTCTGCTACGTTAATGGCGGAAGCAAGGTAAAACCTGAATAGCAGCTTGAAGTATCCCCTTGCCCCCTTGTAGTTTCACATAACGCATACAATATTGTAGTAACCAGCGAGAGATGGCGCCACTTCTCTCGCTGGGAAGCCGCGGTCTGTACACGAGCGTGGAGCGCGCGACATAAAGATCATTCGTTTGAATTTAAATGCTGGCTAATGCGTGTTGCTTCCTACATGGTGGCACTTGTTGCAACCATGAACGATGGCCAGCATCTCTTTCTCGATCTGCGCATATTTCATCTGTGCGACTGTCAAAGATCTCGATAAGTACGCTATTGGTCTTACGTCTTGGGTGATAACGGCCCCTACGCCGTATTGGCTTGCGTCGACTGACAGCGTAACTGGCTTTTCTGCAGTGTAATAGGCCAGCACTGGCGCCTTCGTCAAAGCGTCTCGCAGGTCTTCGAAACTTCTTTGTTGAACTTCCGTCCATACCCATGCTATCTTTTTCTTCAGCAGTTCTCTTAGTGGTGCCGCACGCTCGGAAAGTCGTGGTATGAAGCTCGACAAGTAGGTGATCATTCCGAGAAATGATCGAAGTTCCTTGCGATCTTTTGGTTCTTTGACCTCCAGTATGGCTTTGATTCTCTCTTGGTCAACAGCTACTCCATCACCAGTCAGCACTTGTCCTAGGTAGCGGACTTCTGTCTTGGCAAATTGGATCTTCTTTGGGTTAAGTCGTAGATTCACCTCTCGGCAGCGTTGGAGCAAGTGTTGAAGATTCTACTCATGTTCCTGACGGGTCTTTATCAAGTTATAAAAAGCAACAGCATATGTTTACTCTGCATTTCAAAAATGTTTTACATCACAAAAATATACCTACGTGTTTGTACCTTCAACACTCTACATCAGCTTAACTTGCACAGAGCTCAAGTAGGTAGCATTCGCGTATGCCCTTACTGCATATATCTTTCTTTTTTTTAACTGAAGTATCTACAGGTAAGCACTGAAACATTTATGCCAGTCGCGAGGACAAGATCACTGTTTGGGGTGCCGAACACGTTTCCAACTGATTACAAGGAGCTTGACGGCGGGAAATGCATGCTGTTCACCCTCGTTCCAGCAGTTGCTCAGCAGCACGAGAGGCAACCTCTGGGACATACATGCATGTACTCTGCTTTTCAAAGTGCTTGCGGATTTTACAGTTCTTCCTGCCAGTGGTGTCTAGCAACTCCAAAGTACCGTTAAATGTTAATGCTGGTAGTATTGAATGGTATTGACTGTAATAGCTGGTTTTTCTCTATCATGATTGTACGTTTAGCCATACTACTAAAAACATGCAGGGAAACAAGTTTAGTGAGGATGCGTGGGTGAACGAATTAACGGAGTACCACTCTAGCAAGCAAAATGAATACACTGTATGGCACTGTTACCTCTAAGGAGACATTGGCACTTTTCGGAATTTTGCTCATGAAATGTAGGGACGAGTACCAATTTTTATCACTTGGCTTGGTGCCCCGACGGAGACTCTTGCACTCCAGTAGTCGTTTTTGTTCTGTTTTGAATGCTCTATATTGACAGAAATTCGCTCGGTTTTGGAGAACAATCTTTAAAGAGGGACGCTCAAGAAAGCAGTATAGTTAGTTGATTTCATATATAATCGATCAAAGGGTGGCTGGTCGACATTTTTAAATCGACTGATGTTTTTATATGCTATTGTCTAGTGTCTGGTATAAACTAATCCAAACTTAGTTTTGACCAGAAAAAATATTTGGGGACAGGAAAAATCGTAAGGCATGAAGAGGTGGACAGTTGCATTAACGCGCACTAATGGAGGGGGCACGTTTGAGAGTGAATAACTAAAACGATAACGTTAGGCGAATTCTAATACCTTTTAGACGCAAACAGTGGGTCATCTTGCTTGTAATATAAAGTAATAATATTTATTTCAAATATATTTAGTTTTCTAAAAATTGCCAAACATGCCTGCTCAAACGACAAAAGGCAAAATTTGGAGGCCTGTATCTCATGAAATAATTTAATCATTATCATATAACTTGCAGATAGTATTCTAATTATAGATGGCTATTATTAAAAAAAAATAAACAAGGTATCTGAGTGATAATATAGTTAGGATATATTTAGGCAAACATGGGAAAACAATCAAACAATGAAAGGTTCCGGTGCGAATAAAAAAAAACACCACCTTCGATATATTTTTTTTTTTAATATGGGTACCCTGTTATACTTTATTTCGGCATTCATTTCTATTAAAAACATGCTGCATTATTTTATTGAGAAAGAAGAAACAACTCCCCAAAGTAGGGTCCTTTTTCAAAGCCTACACTTAGCAGCGCCCTATGCAAGAAGTCACTCTCAGTTCCAGTTTCATGAAACTAACACACATCTTTTATATATATTTATTTAGATGAGGCCATTGATAACTATAGAAATCGTTCACCCACTAAAATTGAGGAGAAACTACTGTGTACAAAGAGCTATCATATTACGAACAAGTGATCCGAGAAAAGTTCCTGCAGCCATCGGCCACTGGGAGGTTTGTTTACTTTATTTTCCTACGGCACAATATGATCCTCTCTCTTACCGTCTATCTCCATCTCTCTCTCATATATATCCCTGACATATATCTAGAATAAAAACATTTTCAAGCATTCCCTTACTACGTGATAGTGTTCTGTGGCTAGCAACAATCATTTCTTCGCGGAGATCACGATTATGGCGCAATAGTTGGCGGAAGTAGCAGGCGACACTCGTCGCTAGTTCTGGCAAAACGACCGATACAATTCTTTTTCGCATTCCCCCGCTCGCTGTCAAGGATGGGGGGGTTCGCTTCAATCAGCAAAATATGGCCGCCGATGCCTGTTTACTTAGCAGTCGTGCCTGTCGCCCTCCCACTCGCTGGCTTCGCGGGCTATAATGTCAGACACAAAGAGACACATCGACAGAGAGCGGAACCCCCAAATACTCGAGCCCCGTCTAAATACAATACAACGTAAACACCGTCGTCATGTTAATCTAGGAAAGGTTAACATGGCGACAGTGTTTACGTTTTAGGAAAGAAAAAGCATGGCGCGTGGTATGAGTCGGATCCTTATACGAGGCGCAAGGTGAGCCCTGAGAACCTGTCTGCTGCCCTAGAGTACTTCACGAAGGACGAGCTACAATGTTCGCGGCAAGGTCCCAACTAGAAGGACGTGATCTCTGTCACGCTCGACGGAGAGAAAAAGTCTGTGCCAAAGCGCTTCCTGACACGTTCAATCTGAGTGGCCTTTCATGTATACAAAGACAAGCATCCTGAATCCGGGGTTGGGCTAACGAAACTTTATTCCTTGCGACCTAGATGGGTCAAATGTATTCCACATCAGGAAGTGTGCGTTTGTGTGCGCTGTGCCGATTATTACCTTTGTATTTCCGCTGTAGAGAACGTTACAGGCTTAACATTAAACAGTGGTGAAAAGAACTCAGCATTTCTGTGCGACCCACTAACAAGTCTGTGTCTTTAAGGAGACTGTGATCACTGTCCAGAAGGCCAGTCTTTTACACTCGGGGAACTTCATATCCCAGAGGATGAAGAGATGGTGCTTACAACAAAAAAGTCCGGCGACCTTGTAAAAAAAAACATTGGATTGTGAGATTTTCTTAAAAGTCGTTCAAGTAACCGTTGAAAGTTGGATATTTCACAACCATACCCGACAAACGCAAGAGAAAGCGATCTACGATGAAGAGCTGCTGTATGCAACGCTGGGGCATTGTCTTTCATTTTGACTTTGGTGAAAACGGAACCATCGTACTTCCTGGCAAAGTTAAAGCATACCACTGAAAAAAAAAGTTACGATATTTACATGTGTAGTGACGACAAGAAAATCTACAAAAAGCGTTGCTACCGTCAGTGAGGACCTGTGTGACGACGTCGCTCTCACGTGCTTTGCTCTGGAAAAAGTGAAAGAGTGGGTTGAAGACAACGTTGCGGTATACTCGCACGTGACGTGCGTAAGTGACGGGGCCGCCAGTCATTTTAAGTTTCGCTACCAGTTTCACCAGTTTGCGCAGAATGACTGCCCACAAGCCCAGTGGTTATTTTCTGCATCTGGACATGGGAAAATGCTTGCGACGGAGTTGGCGGACTAGTGAAGCGCCAGGCCACGCTGAACAACCTGAGAGAACGTTCAATAAACGCCATTCAGACGGCCAGGACAATGGTGAGCGTTCTATTTGAGAAACTGGGTGCATCTTGCGTATCTGGACGAAAATAAACTTGTTCTTTATCGTCAAAAAAAAAAAAAGAGTGGCTGACGGTGCGCGCCTTGCCTGGCATTCAGTCTTGGCACGCGTGGCGGCTGTGCAAGTCATCAACAGAAGGAACCTGTGACATATATGTAGCACGGACAGTCGGATCTGGTTAGAAGAAACTTTATTAAATGGGTACATTGAGGAAAGCCTTAGTGTACAGTGCCGACTTTGGTGCCCCAACGACTGCTCATTTAGAATGCCGGGTTATCTTATTTATCACAGTTTTCTTCGCGGGGTATTTAACCTACTATTTTACTTCGTGATAGCTTATAACCTTTATTTGATCACCATACGAGAATCACGAAACGTTATCCTCGCGCAGGATAAAATATCTCGGCTTCCCACGATCCATTCGTAAACCGAGAGTATCGAAGCTCTTACAGTCCGGCGCGGTGGCACCGCTCACCTGAAATGGTTGGTCTCCGGAAATACATAACTAACCTACACAATTTTAGTATTCTATATTTATTTTTGTGTGTAGAAGTAAGGTGGTTTCGTTCATTTTAAATATAAATTATACCGAAAAGTAAAACTTCACACTGTATCGTCTTTTCTCGAATCACTAGTCTCTAATATACCTCTTTGTACGCTCTATGTAAAATGCTGTACATAGTTTCTCCTCACGCTTAGTGTGTGACCGATTGGTCTAGTTCCCAGTGACCTCATCTGTATAAAAATATATGAAAGATGTGTGTTATAGTTCGTTTCACCTTATGTGCGAGCGAAGGCAAAGCTGGAAGCGCGAGCACGAAAGCTCCCTGCGTTCAGGCTTTGCTCGAGCACGCGAGCTGGGGAGAAACGCAAAAAGCGCTGGTCTCGCGCTTCTAGCTTTGGCTTCGCTCGCAGATAAGGTGAAACAAAGTATAGTTTCCTGAAACTGGAACTCAGAGTCACTTCTCGTATAGGGCACTGCTAAGTGTAGGCTTTGAAAAAGGTCCCTACTTTGGGGAGTTGTTTCTTCGTTCTCAATAAAATAATGCAACATGTTTTAATAAAATTAATGCCGAAATAGAGTATAAGAAGGTACCCAAATTTGAAAAAAATCGAAGGTGGTGTTTTTTTTTATTTACATCGGAACTTTTCGTTGTTTGATTTTTTTCCCATGTGTACCTAAATATATCCTAACTATCGCATCACTCAGATACCATAATTATTTTTAAATATAAGCCATATATAAGTAGAAAACTATCTGCGAATTATATGATAATGATTAAATTATTTCATGGGATACAGGCCTCCAAATGTTTCCATTTCTCGTTCAAGCAGGCATGTTTGGCAATTTGTAGAAAACTAAATATAATTTAAATGAATATTATTACTTTATATTACAAGCAAACTGTACTCATAGTTTGCGTCTAAGAAGTATTAGAATTCTCCTAACGTTATCGTTTTAGTCATTCCCTCTCAAACGTGCCCCCTTCATTAGTGCGCGTTAACGCAACTGTCCACCTCTTCATGCCTTACGATTTTTCCTGTCCCCAAATATTTTTTTCTGGTCAAAACTATGTTTGAATTCGTTTATACCAGACACTAGACAATAGCATATAAAAACATCAGTTGATTTAACAAATGTCGACCAGCCACTCTTTGGTCGATCTTATCTGAAATCACCCAGTTACGGACCCAAAGTTTCAAGGCCTGCTCGGAATTCTCTTCAGGGGCGATTGTGCATATGGCCATCGAGGAGCGGTATGTTTTGTCTTGGTGTTCTACGGTGCTGTATTTCTTTTTTAGATTATTGATATGGAAAAACGCCTTTATATAGGCGGATGGTGAAATTTAGAGGGTTAATGAACAGAACGTAATGGCACAAGTAAGATGGTGTATACTGAACATTTTGAAACAACCCGAGACTGAGGAAATACGAAAGATGACACCAAGAGAAGAGAAGGAGAACGTCTTAAACATTCTCCTTCTCTTCTCTTTGTGTAAACTTTCGTATTTTCTCAATCTCGGGTTGCTTGAAAATGTTTATAGGGCTATTGATTTTTATTGGGAAACGCGTATAATGTATAAAAGAGTTCATTTCAATTTCGCATGCGTGTTTTAAAATTGTGTTTCTGGATGATTATTTGCACACGAAAAATCATCTTATTGTTTCAATTTTTATTCAGTTAATTCATTTATTGTAATGTACCTTATGTAACGTACCTGTTGGGGACTTAAGGGCCCCAGCAGGTACATTACATAAGGCTGCGTACAAGAAAAATATTACATGTGGAACGTTGACCTACATAAACAACCGAAGCCCTTATAAATTCAGGTAAGAAAAATATATTGTGACGAACCAACTTGACGGTGCGACCACTTCATCTTCTTGCATCATGATATAGATTGAATGCTCCCTACGGGTGCTCGTGTTTGCGCTTTCGATTTTGCAGCTCCAAAGCCAGCGCTTAAAAAACTACAGCTGACTGTATTCCTCACAATATATGCATCTAAAACCTTGGCGTATACAAACGCAAAAAAGAAAACAAAAGTGAAAGTTATTTTGGATGTAGACGAATCGGAAGCTAATGTAAAAACACTTGCTAATTACAGAATAATACGATATAGCAGCGAAATTTCTCAAAAGAGCGGGGTCACTGATACATACTATGATCTCCGGGATATATATAATTGTTAAATGGCAAAGGGAAACAAATGTCGTTGCGGTTACGGAATAGAGATATAGTAGAAACTATTGTCGGAGTTGAAGGGGGTGGTAACAGACCTTATAAAGAATACAAAGAGTGATATTCTGCGGCGAGTGCCGGAAATTGGGAGGCACAGAGTACCTCCATAACCGATAACCCGGCAGTCCGTTAAGACTAATATCAGAAGTTTAATGCTCTGGGAACCTGCAACGTAAACATTAACTGCAGTCACGTCTCGTTCATATATTCACTTAATATGAACACCCTTCTATAATATAAAATTATTGTGGAGCGATCGTTACCCGTACAATCAGTATCTCGTTAATGAGGAAACATACAGTACGGACTACAGACCGTCAGCTTGGGAGCGAACTGTGCAAACACGTGCTTTTTTGTCTCGCTATTATGGTCTTAATATTTCTGAACTCACTTAACAAACGCAAAAAAGAACGATTTGTGAACGCTTTGAGTTATGGAAGGCACCTAGATCTTTACTAATTTCTGTTAATACCCTCCAGAGAAAAATATAATACAAGAGAAATGATCCACATTTTCTAACTTCCCGCCAATAAGGAGTATTCACTGGGCGCCATATTTGTGGGTGATGTCTAGAGCGCATGCTCTGAACGAGCCCACATTAATAGGCTGCTAAGACCGGCAATCTTGAGGGTGCGGAATGCACGTTGCAAAAGAACTGTGGAAGCTCGCCATCAGCACGCGCTCAGCAGTCGTGCACACAGCTATGGCAGCCAGTGAATACTTCCTATTGGATCACTTGCCCATCTTTTTCTTCGTGTCACGACCAAGAATGACAAACCTAAAGGACATGCAGTGTCGTGTATCTCTCGAACATAAGAAATAAGGCAGGACATTTGTCTCACCACTTAGAAAGACGATATATGAGGCGTGAAGCGGAAGCTGTCAGAGGCTGTGGCATAAAGGAGTTTGTAGCCACGCTTGTTATTTATTAGCTGTGGTCTTGACCTTGACTCGATAATATGGAGGACTCACTTTATCTGAAATATCTATAGGTAACGGAGGTGTTGATAATAGCAAGACATAGCTTGACATAATAGCAACACATAACTATAAACGTTTGGCGGTTCATCTCTGAATTTCTGCGTTTGCATTTTATAGTTTAAAAATATATTTTATTATGTGTGGAAAGCTCTCGCTTGATGAAATGTAGTAACAATTTATCTGGCTTTATAACAGTGGACTTATCAAAGTAATAAAGTGAATGTGGCTTTAAGATAGATCGCTAAAACAACACAATAAAAATCCAAACCAACATTTAAACACTTACACATTTTCTGGGATTACCTACATGCAAATGAACATCAGTATATTTTCTGACACGGCAGTGCCCAGAAAGCTCCCCAATTACTGCAATATGGCAAGTGTTTTTCAAGAATCCGAGGATGTGTCAACGCTTGCTCGCTTCAGCGTAATGCGGGACGACGCCTGCAGTTTGGGCCATGCTGCTGAACATCGACGCGGGGTTGGAGAGAAGTTGCGTGACAGATCCGTACTCAAGGATGCTGCCGTCGCTCATTACCAGAATCCTGAAAAGAAGGGAAAAACTTAAGACACCAAAAAGAGAATAAGTGTTTCCACACGAAATATTAAACAAATACGACGTAGCACAGAACACGACATCTTTCAACTTAGCAACTAGTTGTGTTCTGTGCTCTGCCCTATTTGTTTGTTCTTTCGTGTGTAAAATTAAACCATACCAACATCCTCGATTTTTAATTAGGAATAAATTGTTTGCCAATAGCAACTTTTAACGAATCATTGTTTCTCAAGGATGATTAATTAAATACTACTACGCGGCTGTTACCACACGCCGCCGTATTGGCGCTTCTGTACGGACAGCGCATGTGAAGATGCTTCACTATCGCCAACCTGTTTTCTGAACAAGCATAATGCCCACACCTGGTGTGGAAAAACGCGGGATTGTTTGCAAGTAGCGCGTCGGCCTCTAAGAGAGCTTCTAACGAGTACTTCTTGGTCACGGCTTGTGCTCCTGCAGTATACCCGGTTAACGTAATTACAAAGCTCAAATCCCGACCAATTTAGATCTTGTTCTTCGTGTACACAGCCTTCCCGAATAGAATCAATGTGGACACGATTTTGCCGTTACCGACATTGATTGAAAAAAGGGAATAAATGAATCTTTGCTTTATGCTCTTTCCAAAAAGAGTGCCTCTCGCCAGTTAGTTTAGACGAGTCAACTAGCAAGGCGAATGGGTCTTTCGTATTGTGGGAGACTGTACACTTTCTTTGAGTGTTTCATACAACTGTGCGTATCAGACATAAAGTTTGGCCAAACTATTAGCAGTAACCGGTGTGTCCTCACTTGTCGTAGTCGAGCACGGTATGGATTCGGTGTGCGATGGCCAGTACCGTGCAGCACATAAAGTTTTCGCGAAGCGTGGCCTGAATCAGGCGGTCCGTGTCGCCATCCATCTGCGACGTGGCTTCGTCCAGGATCAGAACTTGCGGCATTCGAATCAGGGCACGGGCGAGACACACGAGCTGCCGTTGACCCACGCTGCAACAAATAACGACGAGGACAGCTTAACGTAAACTTCTAAAGCACGAACACGAGGCGAGTCGAAAGGGGGCTCAAGGGAGGCCATCACTCGTACTTGATGTTCCCTTAACTTAGTAAATCGTATTCTCATAAGTACCGTATTTACTCGAGTAAACGATATACTACTTATGAACAAGGCCCTTGCGTCTTCATTGTTGTAGACCACACACAAAGTCAATCATCGCGTTCTGCATCAGGAATGTCCGAAATAACGAAGGTCGAGAACACGATCCTTCGTAAGAATGATCTGCGCAAATCGGACTTTCGAGTAAAGATGTTAACGATCTGTCGCGTAAATCGCTCGCATCATTCTGACGATTGCGAGGATTTGTTATCCCCATGCCCCGCTGGAAAGGGGCTCCACAGACTTTGTTAATAAACAATGCGTCTATTACTCGAGTAAACGCGGTAACATTACCAGTAAGAATTATATTTTTATTTTTATACCGAATGCGTTTGTGCCTGGAATTATCCAGATTCGTCGATATACGTTACGTTGCGGGACAATTCACCATTCACGCTAAATATTTAATTAAAAAAAATCAAACACAAAAGCATCATTGAGATCGGTGCATGCAATGCACGGTGCTCAAAATAAAGATTTACTAATTAAAAAAAAAACTATCGAATGTATTTGAGTTTTGTTTTTCACCCAAGTTATTATCTCAGGCAGACACTACGCGCAAGAATGATGGTAGCTGTGCATCCCGTTATAAAATGTTTAATTATTAAGTTTTTTTATTTTTATATTTAGGGTATGTGTTTACATTAGAAACTTGTTCGTATTCCAAGACTGTTTTATATTGTAGAAGTCTCGTACCTCGCTCTTGTTCCAAGGTATCCCTCCCAGAATCTGCAACTCCATCCGGATAATTCCGTACACAAAACCGTGAAAATCGACGAAAACGCCCTTCCTGGTTTGACGTAGATAGTTTCGTACGTCGTTCCGTACAACAACAGGCGGAGATGATCAGAATTCATGTCTCGCTATCGGCTAGCGAAGAACTCTTATCAACTCCTCTCCGTTGTAATACGGAATGTCAAACGCAACGACCTACGTCATGAATTTTGCTGCGAGTTTAGTAGTTACGGCCCTTTTTATCTTTCCAATACAAACAAATACGGTAATAACAGTAATGAAAAATCTTATTATTAAATTTTGAATTTTACGTAATAACAAAATTTACAGCTATGATTAAGCCTGCACTCAGTGTCTCCCTGCGAGCATAAACGAGGTTCAAAAGCGGATTTCGCGCGCACTCCATAGTTTTTCTTTTCTCTTGAAGATTGTAAAAATAATTTTAAACATCCTCACATGAATTACCGGAGCACATTTTGTGGAAAACGTTAAATGGGATTTTATGTGAGACGCTAGCGAAGAGAAACTAAACTGATATCCTTTGCCTTTACCAAGTTAACGCCACCTAGAATAATCAAAGCCGAACGTTGGAATGATCACGTCATCATCATAGAGCGAATACACAGACTTGACACGAGTACTGCGTCAGTGTTCGTCTGGGTCTGGCGTCCAGTGAACGCAGCGAAGAATGCTCCACATCGGGATCGTGTCCGATTATTGAGTTCGCGAAAATCAGACTGTGATGACGTTCAATGGAGGAAGAAGAGGATGTTCGTAGGCTTTAATTATTTTAGATGTGTTGACCGCGTAGGTATCGTACGGACATGTTTTGTTTTTATAATTATTATACCCGGAAAATGCTTTAGCGTGTATCAAAATAAGTGTAACATAAACTCCGTTTAACCTCAGGTTGCTTCCACCCTCTCCCGTCTCGAAAAGGAGCTGCTCGGGATGCATCGAAACGACGTGTCCCAAGTGGACCTGGTCTAGCGCACGCCAGAGTTCTTCGTCCGTGTGTGACCTCGTCGGGTCGAGGTTGTCTCTGAGGCTTCCCCGGACCAGGATGGGGTCCTGCAAAGACGGAGGCCGAAATTTAAAAAGAAAACGAAGGATTAATGCTCATATATTAAGACTGTCCTAATAAGAGAAATATATCGACGGACTCGATAGACGATATGGGAAACTGCTTGGTGGTCTGTCAGCACTGTGTGCGCAGCCATCTTGGCAGCGTCAAGTTTCTTGAGTTTCGGTTCCCCATAGCATCCTCGATCATCCGGACCGGTGCGCACCGGGGCACCGAGGTGCGCCCCGCCGTCTTCGATCAAGTGCACCGGTGCGCACCGGACGTCCTCGATCAACGGGGTGCACCCTCCCGGTGCGGCTTTCCGTCACCCCAGCGCGCATTAAGGAAATCGACGGCGCACCGGGGGTGCATTCCATCCGCCGTTGCGGTCAGGAGCGGGACTCGAGGAGATGGCGGGAATAGCAGACTCGCAGTCGATCGTGATGGCGACCTTGAGAAAACAAATTCTCCTCGCAGCGGCATTCGTTAAATTTCTGACCTCTTCTGACAGCGAAGACGACGAGCTTCTTACCATCACCGCGACTATCGGTGATTGCTGCGGTGGAAAGGAGCGCTCAAAAGTTATGAGCTTCGTGGACAGCGTTGTGAGGCGTTTGGATGACACCGAAGTACTGCTATTATCTGGTGGTACACTTTCTTGAACCAACAGGGATCGGCAAAATATACCCGTGGAATGTTCACCCGCTTTATGATACCATCGACAATCACGTTCAAGATGTTTATTTGTGTGGCACTGCTAAATCTGCGAATAAAAAGCCAGGAGAAATTGATGACGGGCACCGCCCGCGGACGTACGCAAGAAACGAAAAGAACAAAACGCGAAGTGACGTATGGCAACGTTTGCCGCGGTGCACCCGCGCAGCGCAGTTTGTCCTCGATGTTGCGCCGACTTCGCGCTGCACGACTAAAGAGCGCTGTGCGCTGTTCTGGTTTAAGGTCGATTCCGGTGCGAGTGGATCGAAGATTCCATCAGCCCTTCCACGACAGAGACGGTCTGCCACCGATTCGGATCGAGCAACTTTTTTTTTTTCCTTGCTTCCGATTACCCAACGTGGACAAAGGACTAGGCCATCATGACTTTCGTCTCTGAGGACATTTTCAATTATTTTTTCGACGTGAAGACGAATGAAGTCTTACTGCTCAGCGGTAGGCTGCTCCACTTCAATACATGCGGCTCAGTGTTAGTTTTTTAATGCGAAAGCATTAACTGGCTCATGGAGCGAGCTGACGTCATCAGTTTGAAGCGCAAAAACGGCACCTAGTTTCCTTCGGTTCCATTGGCTGGGGCGCGTCGACGGGGCTCCCATAGGCCGCTGTGCTCGTCAGTTTCCACGAACGCTCACCCCATGGCGCCGCATGTCCATCAGCGCCTTTAACACGGAGCGTCCAACGTCACCGTGCCCAGGGTAGCACACGCGCTGACCGGCAACAAAAAGTACGCAGCAGACGAAAAAGGGAGCGGACCAGCGGCTTGCATGCTTTCGCATTCACATCTCATAAGGAATGCTTAGCTGTACCTCCATCTTTTCGTTTAGCTCTTGCCGGCAAAGGATTTATTTGAGGGAAAGCTCTGAGCTTCTGTAAAGAAAACTGTGTCATGGGGAATATTTTTCAGGCGTTGCAAGGAACTCAAATTGGTTTCAGATAACATTGACCTCAAGCACTGTTGATGGATGTCGCGTCGGTTAATGAAGATTTGTTCAACCCTGGAAGAATGACAGCATTGTCATTCCCAAAACTACCCCCCCCCCCCCGCTTCTTTGCTCTAAACAGAATGTTGACCTCGTTTCGAAAAAAATTAAAAAATAGGTGGTGAAATTAAGTTGGCATTGCCGGTGTTGCTCCAACCAAAGTCTGCAGTGTAGCTTTCTGCCGCCGCCGACATCGAACTCTTGGCCACTGCAATAAACCTGAGCAAGTGACGTAATCAAACGTAGTGTTCGACGAAAAAGACAGCAAAGCCAGTCTCTTTGATATTTAGGGAAGCAGACACGTCGCCCTTGTCCGTTGTATTTTTTATTCTGCAAAACTGCGCCTCAAATCTTCGAGAATATATTATCAACAAATTCTCCCGTTTTACGAACCTTGTTTGTCGACGCGTGATCAAGTGTATAGAAATCGATGCTAAGCAATGTAGTGTTCGGAACCTAGCCGCCCGAGACGAGGGCCGCGAGAGCGGAGGCAGCCGAGGGCAGCGTTGAGGGGCGTAGGCCGAGAGACTACAGGACAGGTTGGAAGACGCTTTCTCTTTCAAGATCATGACTTTTATAAGCATACAAGCCAAACCAGGGGGTTCTAGTCTTCAGCTAGCACGCACTCTACATCCCCCATTTAGGACGAAAGTATGGGATGTCCAAGCCTTTTACACTTTTCAGCGCCCTGGTGCTGAGTAAACAAGTCTCTCCAGTGCACCAAGTCACAAGTTCAGGCGCACTGGTGGCTTGACGGCACACCCGGACCTTCATTGTGTGTACAACCGCTGCTCGCGCTGTCTAGAAGGAGCCGGGGTAGCTATAGGTACCTCACGTGTCGCAGAAGGAGCAGGCGCTCTTGACGTTAGGGTTCCGAACCCTGATTCCGGGCGAGCCAGAAAAGCAACTGGGCTTTGAGACTGCTGGCTGCCCGTGTCACGATGATCTGGTGACAGCATTCGCTGTGGCACCAGATGTCTTCGGTTGCGAACCAGCGTACCCGACGGGGTTTGGGCCAGGTAAGAGCGTGGCCGTTCTGCTGGGCTCAGGACCGTACCTGTGCAGCCTGCGTCGTGAACGCAGACCTTCTCTTCTTTTTAAAGGGTACCCTATTGAAAAAGGCCAATATAAACTCGGCTTATTGGAAATATTGTATTCCAGTGAAGTTGATGGAAACCAATAAAAACTTATTGTTATCCAATTAACCCAATACGCACGAAGGGAATTCATATCGGAGCACAATATCACGATATAGTATGCGGTTATTGGTATACAAGAAGATATTGGAGCACAATATCCCAATATAACTTGCGGTTTTTGGTATACAACACCATATCGGAGCACAATATCTTGATAGAACTTGCGGTTATTGGTATACAACACGATATTGGAGCACAATAAGCCGATATAATGCGCGGTTATTGGAATAGAATACGCCATCGCGTGCATATTGGTGACCGACATGGACATAGTGTACGGCCAGTCGGCCACACGATGTATAAATATCGGTTGTCGATCATGGGTCCAAAGGAGAATACAATATGATATCGCGTGCATATATCTCAGAATGGATACCACATTACCAACATGAAATACGTCGGCATATACCGCGAACTATGAGGAAACGTAACACGATTTTGAGCGTTCGTGAAGCATCATGTTGATATCGGTATGCCCACATATACGACATCGCGTGAATGATATCGTAAAACCGCAGGAGTTGCCATACGGCAAGAACACAAACGTTCTGCGTTACGAACACATAAACATTGATCGAAAGCGCAAGTTCGTACGGCTGTTGGTACAGTACACACAGCCTCGCGCGCTTGAAACGCTAGAGAACCACCAAACCATTCAGAATAACTAGCTGGAACACCCGCGACCTACCTTTCATTGAGAAAGCCCAATAACGACGTGCTTATTGGAGTGATCTTCTCCAACAAATGTTTATTGCAGTTGTTATAATGCAACAAAAGTTAGGTTACCGGTGTTGGGACCCAAAGCGAACGCGATACGTGACAGTGTCGGTTCGCACAATAAAATGAGGGTGAATAGGTTTGAAAGGTCACGTGCATGTAGTTGCTTCTTACGCGCACATTTATCGATATTCACTCACCTTTCTGGGTAATCCTACGTCGTACACAAAATCCACGACAACATGCGAGCACATTTCACCCACCACTCTTCGTCGACTGTTTCGCGAGATTCACCCACTGTAAAAAAACGACGTGAAAAATAGTGCATTTGCACCATCAAACGATACGCTACAGCCTCGTTTTATGAGAAGATAAGTTTCCATCATCAAGCGGTCAAGCCGAGCGCGCGCCAGCCTGAGCATCGGAGGCAGTTCGAAGCGTGGTTCGAAGAGAGCAAGCCCAGCGAGCCGAACGGCCGAGCGAGCCGAGCATGCGCATTGTGCGCACGTCAACTACGCAGCGGGCGCCCTCGTCGTGCTACCCGGCGACCCGGCGTCCCGGCGTGACCGATGGATTATAGTTCGTCGCGCTCTTTGCTCGCGGGCTCCGAGCGAAACCAATGCACTTTCAATCCCCTCGAATGGTACGTATACACGACTTCATTACTTGCAGCATTGAGTGCTTTGGTATACACGGATCAAAGTACACACCGAAGGACAGAGAGGGGACAGGAAGTTTTGAAATCGCAGCTTATTTGAACGCGCGTGTCCCCTGTTGAAAGCCTCTGTGCTCTGTCGCAGGCGTTATGTCGATGGCGTGTACTCCAATGTAACGCCAGTCAGTGTTCACATTCGGCTAGCTTCGCTATCTTGTTATCTCATACGCAAAATAGACGTAGAAACCAGCGCCGCGCCTCTTTCGGATGTTGAGCCCTTGCTTCCGGCGTGCTTGCCGCCGCGACCGTTCCACGCATTGGATTCGCGGGCTCGTTCGAAGAGCCGTTGTTTGAAGCTGACGAGTCGCCGAAGTGTTACCGGCCGCTTCTCTTTACGGAAGTCGCGATCGACGCTCGGCTCTGAGCTCGTACTTTTTTCCTCCCGGGTAGACCATGAGTGCCGACCACTGATCTGTGGTGTCGACTGACGCCGAACGAAGTTGAGAAACGCTAGCGAGTGAGTCAAATGTTTGTGACGCCGCCCAACTGCCCTGTTATCTGCTGCGCAAAGCAAATAGAGTAAAAAAAAAACGAAAAAAAGGTGTTTTTTTTATTTCCCCGTTGGCTATGTTTCCCCTCAATCATCAACGCAAAGGGAATCGCGGGTATACGTCGGTTGACTCATTACTGTGCCTATATTGTAGATTGTCTCACTACAACGAAGCTTTTTTGATGTGATCTTATTCTGATATCGCTATTAGGGTGACCACCCGTCCCGCGACTCGCGGGACTGTTTTTATTGAGGGCTCGTGTCCCGCGTCCCGCAAGAAATACAAAAATCTTCAAAATGTCCCGCATTTCACATTGTCGTAACATTCACTTCGCAAATTATGGCGCTTCCGAACAACAGGCCACGGGAAAGCGCGGAGGTAGCTGATAAACATGGGAATCTCGATGGTATGCTATTTCTATCCACGCACTGCGGGAAGCGACCGTCGTTTTTGCAGGTGAAAGACGCGCATGCGCCGTTGTGCCGCCAAAATATTGCAAGCGAAAATTGCTCGCCAAAAGTTCAAAGAATAAACTATTGTAAATATTTGCAAATCATACTGTATCGTGCGAAAGGTTTTTTGTGGAAAGCTTTTTTTTTTTTAGTGAAGATGGCCACACAAGGCAAAAACCTGCAACTTACAACGGTCGAAAAAACAAAAAAATGAGGTTCTAATTTTGTGTAGCAGCATGTTAGTATAAAAGTAACTATCGATATTGATAGAAAACAATAAGCGGAAAAATACTAACTGTTTCTTATTTCCTTTTTATGCATTGGAGTCTGGTACAGGCATTTTTTATGTTTTTTACTTACACACTTTTAATGAAATATTTACCATTACAATTAAACAAAAAATATCACTGTTAGTCAAAATTATTTTAGATTGATTGCCGCACTCAATTTTCAGGTGTGTAATATGCTTTCGTACAGCACAGGATTTCGGGGTGTGCGTGTTGGTGAATTTCCTGTAATATGTTTTTCTTGAGTCGTGAAAATACCGTCCTGTTACATCCTCCTCCTCTTCCTCCCCCCCCCCCCCCCCCTCCCCCCCTCCGGTTAGGGTGTCCCGCATTTCGCTGGCAGGAAGGTGGTCACCCTAATCGTTATATCTTGCTTTTTCATCTTGGCTGCACACTTCTAGACGACCTTCTACACATTGCACTCCTTGTTGACATGTCGCTGGTGCTTGAGACTAATTGGAAGTCACTGTTTGCTCATTCCTTGGTGCACATATTTCATGTTCAACATCAGGTATCTGAAAGATCGTAGATCAATGCGCTGCATGACAGCGGTTGAAGTCCTGACGCTGGCGTTGCCGATGAGCCGCGTCACTTCTCTGGAAGTCTGCAACATGAGGACAGTCTCGAACAAGCTTGGCTGTGGAGGCTTAAGGGGTGATCTAACTGAACACTAGCGCCATCTGGTTCCGCTTGTATGCCTATGGAAAGCAAAGTATTCAATGACAAAGGGCCTTTTGCGTCACCTCCTACCTGACGTGTTGTCTCTTTGATTATGCCCATCGGCGCTGCGCTCGGTCGCCTCCGCTCCCGCTGCCCTAGTCGCGGGCGGCTGGGTCCCGAACACTTCAAGAAATGAGACTGTTTTCGGACTGTCCAAAGGTAACCTATTTTTAAATATATGGCATTCGAATGAAATACTGTGTGGTGTTTTCTGCTTTTGTTGTCCACTGTTAACTTAGGCATCCTTAGTGATGGTTGGTTGGCGTTGATTATTAACTGTCACCTTTTTTCTGTGCTTCACAGCCTTGGTCTCGTCCGCTTACATTGAGCTGCTTTCGCATCAAAAAATGCGGAAGCCGACACTACAGAATGCATAAAAAAAATGGTAAAACATTGTGAAAAGGTTAGGGCCCAGTATAGTTGTAAATTGGTTTGCTCCGTGTGACAACCGTCCACAAGTTTTCTTCACTTTGTCTATGATTTTTGTTTGTCAACAGATACTTATAAAGTAACAAATAAAACTTTTAAAACAATGTTCACGCTTGCGTTTATGTTACGCGAAAATCGAGAGTATATCGCGGCTTCTGCAGCCGAACGGAGCAACGCGTTGGCATCACACCTCTCGCACGAAGCGCGGTCGCTTGTTGACATGGGTTTTCTGCCGGTTGGGTGCACTGATTTCGTTTTCTCGCCGCTACCACGATGGTGGACGTAGTTCTCCCCCTTTTATAAGCAGCATAACTCAATTGCTCAAATAGTCTCTAATGCTATGCATTCTCATTTTAAGCCGTCGTTTTTATTACCTTCCTTACAGCGTCTCACTAAGCCTTGATAGTCGATGTCATTTTTATATGGTAGTTTTTTTTTATTTATTTTCAGAATCAATCGTCCCATTGCCTGGGAAACCCGAGACAGTATTAAAAAATGGCTGAGTTCAGGTACAGACAATTTTCTTGATTCTAATATTAATATCTTTAAAAAGACCTTCAAAAAGCAAGTTTACGTTTTGAACGCAACAGTTAGTTAGAAAATTCAATACATACGTAAGTAATTCATGTCCCGGCCGTAACAGTTATACAGACGCTCTCCAGCATTCAGTCAAGAGCGTTAACTCAGTTATCCGAATCCCGTGAAATATATAAAAACATGAATCCGACATAAAAATGCGCAAGACAACAGGAAGCATTGCAAACTTTCGCCCTGCAATACACCAGACAGTAGAAAATTTAGAAAAGTGGAACCCACTTTTCTTGAATCATGTGCCCGTATGTTTCGTCAGCTCCGAGAGGACCTTTATACCCTCTAGTTTCTTTCCTCCTGGATCATGTATCTGAGCGGTTACAAAAACTATGAGCCACCGGGCTCAGAGTTTTCTCTCTGATAACGTTTTATCTGTTTTTTCTTTAAGTATAGACTAATTTTAATGATACACTCTGTCGACGTTACCTGCGGAATGACGGTGATGGCAGATCTGAGCCTCTGTAGGAGGACTCGGGAGATGTCTATGCCGTCTATCTTTATACATCCTTGCGTGGCCTTGAGCACTCGAAGCAGGGCGAGGACCAACGAAGATTTGCCAGCCCCGGTCCGACCCACGACGCCTACCTAAATATGGAGAGGGAGAGAGAGTATATAATGACCTGGAGACCGTCATTATTTAATAAAATCGCAGGCTGGTCAACGCGGAAAGGTGAAAATTTTCGACAGATATGTAGCTCCATGGAAATGCAAACAAAATATACATTACTATAGATATCTAGGAGGCACAGTGTATTTCTGTTGTCTGGGAGGAACAATGCTTAGTAACGCATTGCTCGAAACTTTCTTGAACTGTAATGCAATCATCAGTGCGATACTGAACGCTGGATTATAACAACGAAAGTATCTGCGGCTGATGTTCTAATGGAAGACATTTTTCGAGTGCAAATTGCAACCAACCTTTTCATGTGCCTCAACAGAAAACGTGACCCCTTTTAGCACTTCTGGTAGATCACCCGGTCTATAGGACGTTGAGTAGTTCTGAAATTCCACTCGACCTTCCGTAGGCCAGCTCTCGTTTGCGGACAGAGCTATTGATGCATAAAAGCTTTGCTTATGTTGACTTGAATCGCCTTTCTTCTCTGGCATGACGACTTGTTCCTGCAAAGTTCACACATTTTCAGTTCACTCGTATCATACCTATATGTATAGAATCCCCCAAACTGGGTGTTCTATTGCAACAAAGGACATTTCATACAAAATTTTGCTCGACACCGCACTGACTCTCTACGCCACACTGACCTCATGCCCAAATGGGTCCACAGTAGTTAAAAAAAAACATGTTGCGGCGATCGTGACGAGACTTGAAGAAAGAATGCGAACGGCTGAATGATCATCGGGAAATGCTCTTTTTATATGAGTACAAACCTTATGCTGGAATCCCCTGCATGCTACAGATACTAAAAACATTTTAAATAGCATACTTGCTACTTGCTTATTACAGACATATGTATGAGGATTGCTAAAAAAAATAAAAACAGGAACGCTGATACGTGCCGGTATTCAGTAGAGCAGAATTACCCGAGCTCCAACATGGAAGGCGAGCACTCGGTTTTTGTCTCTACTTTTGTTTAATGCGAATGCATTAACTGTCCGATGGAGCGACGCCGGCGTTGTTTGTGACAGCGAAAAACGAGAGAGAGGGTGGCGCGCGCCGGGCAGCCTCTCCCTCTTGCGTTACCTGCCAGGCGTGGACGGAGTGCGCGGGTAAAAGGGGAGAGAGTGTCGCGCGAGCGGCAGCCGCGCCAGGCGTGGCCGGACGGGGGGCGGGGGGGGGGGGGGGTAGGGGGGGGAGGGAGCGGGACATTCCCTTTCTGTCTGCTAGGCGCAACGCCGCCCTCCCTACCGGCGCCTACGGCCTTATCTGCTCCTCTCGGCGCCGCCAATGCTTTCGCATTCACAACTCATAGGAAGTGCTTATGTGTCCTCGGAATTTTTCACGAAGCTTTCCGTCTTTGTCCTCATAATTGTCTCCCTCGCTGGTTGCAGGACCGGTCCCACTGGCAGTGCTGGTGTCGTCGGGCATGGCAGAAGTAAAACCGCGGTCCCACTGCCCGAGACGTGTTTCCAACTTGCATAGCATTGCTTACACACACACTGTCTGCAAACATGTTGGAAGCATGTGCGAAGCAAACATGCTTGACGTGTGTCCCCAAACAAATCATGTCATCAGATCTGCAGCGGAAAACCACGTCTTTTGTAGGATGTGGTACGGGCAATTCGAACGTAACTTTTTTGGCATTAGACGAGTCACATTCAACGACGTTTTGGTATCTGGGGCGATGGTCCCGAAACGGGGTTATGGGAAGAACTTCGTAGCTCGTGTAGGAAAGTGGCACGAACAATGTGATATGGTTCGAGAAAATGTTTGAGAAGCTTTTCGAATTTTCCCGGCCGGCAAATTGGTGTCGTTAGCAAGACGAATTCACTTCCATTATAGTGCACTGGTATTTGTGCATTGGCGTGAGAAAGTTCTTGCGGTTTTTTGCGATTGCAGAGTTTTAGCTAACGAGTCGGCGGGTTTTTTAGGTTCGCAAAACGTCGTCACACGCACACGAGGTTTATAGGTGTGTCAATGTACGTCAAAGCACGAGAGTTGTCAGAAAGTTTCGAGGGTGCAAGGACGTAAATCGTAAAATTCTATAATTGCATCTCAGTTGATATAGTGCTCTTGATTGCACACGAACATAACGTTCGTTTGTGTGTCATTCAGGTACTCGGTGAAGCTTTCGATTTTATACTCTTGCGACACGTTGAATTGTACATACAAGCCGCAAACGTTTGGAAATAAAGGGTGTGCCTAGATTACTGGTGAAAGACTGGAGCGCCATGGCGAATAGCAATACAAAGTTGAGGAAGGAGTTCGAGACTTTTAGCGGTAGCATAAAAAAGAAATTTAATTCCCGCTTACTGGCCATGCAGTCGATAGCTACAATAAATGTCCGACTGTTATTCGCGGACATGAGAAATTATCTAAAAAAAGGAACTCGTTAGTTTGACCATGTCGCTGGTAATACGACGACGCAGTTCAGTGGTGAAACTGAGTGGTGGTGTCGACTCGGGTGCGAAAAGGGCGATTGGCGGCGGTTGTGGGCAGGTGCTTGAAAAGCATTGGCAAAAAGCAAACCTCAAAAGCGCGGCCACTTTAAAAAAAAAAAAAAAAACTAAATATAGTATTTAGAGGTTTACAGGATCAAGCGGCGCCTCGACTCGTTTGTGGGAGCAACAGGGAGTATGGCCAGCTGTGCGTCAGTGCGTGGTACCACACGGGGGGTTGCTGTATTGTTGTATACATGCCGGTCCGTCGCGTCTCGTCTTAAAATCAAAAGCGCTCTTTGAACATAATTAAAAAAAAATTACACCATCTTCCCGAGGGGAACCATGGGGTGATGCGGAGCATCGGAGTGGTGCTGACGCTTGCTTGCGCCAACCCGCTAACTGACGGGACTGTTGCTTCCATCACACTTCATCGGAAGAACGGAGTGAAGTGGAGTCAACAGCGGTGAACTGATGTAGCACGAGTAACTTTGAAAGTCTAATCAGACCGCACGGTAAGGCGGCGCAAAATGCCCTAACAGCGCTTGCAGGTTTCCTCGTCGAGACCGGGCTGGCCGGCGAGATCTAGGCTGCAACGGACGCGAGCGGTCGGGAAATGCTAGCAGACGACAGCCGCGGAGTTGCGGGGAAATCTCACCCCACTAGAAAGGCCTGGCCTGGCGCCGCGACCCGCGCGCCGAAAACTTTCCTCCTTTTCCTCCTCCGGGGAAACACGGTTTCGCCTCAGACCCCGCCCCAGTCACGTGATGGGGAACGCGCGCAGCGCGCTACCGCTGACACTTGAAGGAGAGGAGACTAGAGGAGGAGAGTTGCGCATGCGTAGTGTGAGTGCGGACTACGACGCCGCGGGACATAGACCCGAGCAAGAGATGCTCCGCATCTAAAAAATATTGTGTCCTATAGCGTCTTGATGTCATACAACGTGGGGCAAAAGGGTGAAGAATAGTCGGAAAACCAAGAGTAGTTTATCGTCGAAAATTTTTTTAGTTGTTTAATTTCAATCCGCTTATGTGTTATAATAATATTGTTTTGATTCTTCTAATGCATACGATAACAGGAAACAAACAAAGCTTTATAAGCGGAGCTGGGCAAGTCCTGGCCTGCGGATTCATTGAATGCAAGCCTGCCTGTTATTCTTGGCGCTTTATTTGGCAAGCTATGTCAGAATGCTCACACGCCCTTGTGGTGTATAGGGAAACCTTGGTGAGACTCTCGCAAGGCCTCTTCAATATGGGCGCATCCTACAGCATTTCGTAAGATTTGCGTTTTGTTATGAGCTGCTAAACTGTCAGGCTCGAATTTGGAGTCACGACTGAGAAGGGTCCGTGTGATAGCGTTTTGAACAAAAGCATGATTTTCTCATCTTCACTCATGACATTAGAGACGTGTCACCACAAGCGATGAATGCCTTCAAAGAGGGCGGTTGAGCACTGAGTGTTGGTCTCGTACTAGCAAGCAATTTCACAGCTTGCCTTTTGTTTTTGACGTTCACGCTTGCCGAACACTTATACGAAACATCTGGAAGCCATTACCGGCACTGATCTCCTGTTTGGGGTTGTACAGCCACTTTGCTGTGGTATCCTTCAGGAAAAAGACCACATTCGTAAGCGTAAAGGTATCTCTCCACCTACGAGGATTTTGAAACAGTCGTTGACTGTCTCAGTTTCTCCCGCTCCACACTGGACTGGCGTGCCTCGCTGACTATGTTCTACGGGCGAAGCAACGGGTAAGCGAGACTCATTAGTATTTCCGTTCTCGTCGACATTGTGTCGACGATAGAAGATCCGCTGCGCGGTTTCAGCAAAATATTTCGAAGAACTAGCAGCAGAGAAGTTTGGGACCGGCCTCAGCTCCACCGCTTGTGTGGGTGATCCTGAGATCTACATCTGGTGGTGGTCTCATAGAAAACAGGAGAGAAACAACGGTTTGTTTTTTTTTTTTGTTTTGTCTTGCACGAAGCTGCGTGAAGCTGCGTGTGATCGTGTTCTTAACAATATATTAGGAACATAATGAATTCTCTTAAGAATAAAGAGAGCTCTATGGGATGATATTGCCGCGAGCGCAGCTAACTAAGTAGGCAGCGCGCTCGTGGCCTAACGGTTATCGCGCGTGCCTTCCACGCAGAAAGCCCAGGGTTCGATCCCTGGCAGCGCCGCGTCTTTTATTTATTCTTCCAATTTAGAGTTCTGGTAATTTCGAGAACCGTGTTGCTCGTTCTAGGTTAGAATGTTCTGCGCGCCGAATGTTCCAGGCCGAATGTTCCAGAAGCCCACGCGTGCACAAAAGGGGCTCCGCGTAACCAACCCGACTCAGTCTCGCCCCAGCGTTCGACTCTGCGCTTACGCCGACTTCGACGCCCGCGACGTTCTATTGTTATCTTCTGTTTCCTTCTTTATTTTTGGGCACAAGTTCGCCCCATTAAACGTTTAGTTTCTTCAGTTATTCGCCACCTCATCACTTGTCCTTCGTGACATTTTGGTGGACGTGCTGGGTAGCGCATGTCCCTGCAGCGTACCCCTCCGAGGGCCCGCAGTGCAAGTCCGACGCCAAGCCCACGAAGAACCAACGAAGGCACTACCGAGATCAGGTTCAGTCGTCGCACCCAAGGCCTACACCCGGAATTCGGACTTCTGCCGCCCAGGACAAAGCAGCCAACGAGGCCGACGATGGCCAACCAGTCGCCGACCCCCGCCGCTCCTGCCGTCGTCTACCTGCCCGCCGCTCCTCGTACGCCGAGTCCCTTCCACGGCGAGATCCACGAGGATGTCGAAGACTGGATCAAGCACTACGAGCGTGTGGCGCGCCACAACGGATGGACTGCGGATCAGTGCCTCCAGAACCTCTACTTTTCGCTGGAGGGTACTGCGAGACATTGGTTTGAGAATCACGAGGCTTCGCTTACGTCGTGGGACATCTGTGTGGCCGAGTTGCAGCGGACGTTCGCCACTCTACACCGACGGGAGAAGGCAGAAGATCTCCTCCGAATTCGAACGCAGGGCCCCAACAAAAGCGTCACAAGCTTCGTAGAAGATGTCCTCCGCCTGAGCGCCCGTGCCGACCCACGAGCCACAGACGACAAGAAGCTGCGGGTCCTCATGCGCGGGGTGAGAGATGACATCTTTGGAGGCCTCGTGCGAAACCCGCCGGGCACCGTCGAAGCCTTCGTCACCGAGGCGACAAACATCGAGCGCGCCCTCCAAGCGCGCGCTTCCCACTCCCAGCGACATCCAAGTGTCGCTGCAACCGCGCTGCTTAGCGGCGAGAACGCTCCTGGTACGGATATCCGCGAAATTATCCGGGAGGTCGTCCGGGAGGAACTCCGCCAGTTGCTGCCAGCCGCAAGCCGTCCAGCGACACTCTCCATCGCCGAGGCTGTGCGCGAGGAAGTACAACGGGCGGTCCAACCTGAAATTCCCATCAACGTGACGACGCCAGAAGAACCGACGTTGAGCTTCGCCGCCATGGCCCGCCGACCGCCGCAAGCTCCCCGCCAAGCCATGGCGCCACCCCGAAGAGACGCCCTAACGCCGCACTACCCCCGACGACAGGAAGATCAGGCGCACGTCCACCCAGAGCAACCTGCGCCGAGGAAAACAGACGTCTGGAGGACGGCCGACCGACGCCCGCTGTGTTACCACTGCGGGGAAGCTGACCATGTGTACCGCCGATGCCCATACCGACGACTCGGGCTGCGCGGATTCCACCCAAACGACCCGCGCCCCCGGTATGGCAAACGCCCTCGGGAGATCGACGAGTACCTGCGACGACCTCAGTCCCCCGAGCCTGCGTCCCGTCGAGAGTTCCGGTCGCCTTCGCCACAACGTCCAGCTTCGCCGATGCACCGACCCCGACGTGAAAGCCTGTCACCCCTCGCTCCACGCCGGGGAAACTAGGCGCGGCAACCCCTGGAGGTGGAGTTGCCGAAGACGACCGACGCCAAGATCCTCCAAGATCGTCGGAGCACTCCCACTCTAACGCCGCAACGCCCCGAAGCGACGTTTCTGCAAGAGTGTCGAATAACCTCAACGTAATCATCGACGGCCACGACGCGACAGCACTCGTTGACACCGGAGCAGACTACTCCGTTTTGAGTGGGAGGCTCTCTCGCCGCCTTCGGAAAGTTACGACGTCGTGGGACGGACCGCAGATACGAACCGCCGGCGGACATCTCATCACACCTGTCGGCAGGTGCACTGCGCGCGTTGAGATCCACGGCGAAACCTGCCCTGTGAAGTTCGTCATTCTGCAAGACTGTTCGACGGACGTCATTCTCGGAATGGACTTCTTGTGCGAATACGGCGCCATCATCGACCTTGCGGAGAACAGATTGACGCTGCACAAGCCTGTTCTGCCTTCAGAGAAACCCCAAACAGCGTCAGCCGCCGTCCGAGTCGCTGCTGACCACGTGAACCTGCCGCCGCGATCAAGTGGAAATGGAAATTTGAAATGTGTAGACGACTTTAATATAAACTCGTGGCAGAATGAAATGTGCAATGTATGCCTCAATTTATTCTGTCTTCGTCCGCGCTATTCGAGGTCTTCTAGAATGTATCATATTTATGTTAGCACTCAGAAATACTTTTAAATCTTAGAAAGTGACGCAGTATTTTACCGCAATTTAACAATATTTAATATGTGTGAGGCCTTATTTGAATAGGATCACTCGTGGCTCATCAACTGGGCAAGCACACAACAGATCCTAAGTTGACCATTTACATTTCAATATAAAAACACCTCTAATCTAACAAAAACAAGAATAGTTTGAGACAACAGTGGAAGTACGAGTACTCAATATTTATATAGGTGGTTTCATTTGAATTTAACCAAACTCGCCATGGTTTGTGATTACAGGCGAGCTGATAGGCGCGAAGTGCCTTATTTCAACTATGAACGCTGTTTAGGAGTTACACCTGATATCGTGAGCCTCTTTATAACAAAAAATACTTCATGGTAAGATATATATATATTTTTTTTTTTGAAACATCTCTTATTCTTGAGTAAACCTAGAACGTTGCGGTGAAGCTCGTATTCTCGCACAAAAGATTGCGAGTCAAGTAAAAAGGCGGCTTGTCCAACTTGTCCCGTGAACAAAAGTGAACAAGGTCAACCATTATTTACAAATAGTGAGTGTGTATCTTATGAACCATCCGCAAAAAAACTGAGACGAAAATTAATATTGAATTGTTTGAAAAAATCAACGTAAAAAAATATTAGGTTCTCCGAAAGTTTGTGGCTGAAAGGAGGCCTGTGTATATCGTCGTCTCATACAGCAAAACTAATTAAACCAATATTTCTACGTGGAAAATTTTGACCTCATCGCAACAAAACATTTTTTTAACATGTATTTTTTTTAACTGACAACATTTTTTTTTTTAATTTGTGGCAAGCTGCGCGCAAGGTATAATTAATTTCATAAACCTCACCGACACGAACAATTTATATTCAAATCGCTCGTTCTTACCGCTTCGGTTCTTACGACAGTTTGACATTGAGGCAAAATTGCTCGTGATCTTAAGTTCGAGATTTTGTAATACAATAACCACAAACGCTGCAATAGAGCTTATTTTTTATTAACAGAGCGTATTCTTGTTCCTTTTTCTTATTTATACAAAGATATTAGCAGTGAGAACTTCGGAAACAATTAGTAAACAACGAGCAAACGTGCAAGGAAATAAAATCTAGTTTTTGAATCATTCCACCAGGTTGTACTTCGGAATGTTTTATTTATTAACTTTTTAATTATACTGTTTTAAACGCAGTGTTTGTTCATCCTAGGACTATAAATATCACGTATTTATTTGGAAAACAAACTTAGAACATCCCCCCAAGAAATTTCGTCGAATTCAAATGATACCACCCATGTAATTGAAACATCAAAAAACAAAAAGTAATACTGACCTCTTCCGGCAGTTTTGTGTATTCGATGCAGCGCTCGAAGCTCACAAATATTTGGAACAAACTGAAGATGACTATGCAGAGAGACGTTAAGATCATTGGAATCTGGAAATCGCGAAAGATTCCGAACGATTACGTTTCACAAATAAGCACTCGCGCATATCATTGCAACTAACAAGATAGCACAACCCATAATCTAACAAGGTTATGACGTCGAAACTCAAGTCAACGGCAACACAAAGCTTGGTTTGTAAGCATTTGTCATTCGGCTTGGGCGTGTATGGTGCTTTGCTTATTAAACATTGCCTAAGCTGAAAGGCATTTGTAGGAAACTAACGTAACTCGTATGACTTGAATGGATTGTCATTTACATCCTTTGCACAAGGCGATATCAATAACATACCAAAAACAAATCAATGACAAATAACAAACCGCATACATTATAGTATATCTCAATGGTTGCGCGCAGCGTTGCGGAAGGTGCATAGAATGGCCGGTTTATGTAGAGACAAGATAGGATCCGCGCCCGTGCGACTTACAGCATCATCTTCATCTTCGACGTAGGGATCCACTATATCAACTATTATATATGATGCTATCTGTATGCCGATGGCAGTGCCACAACGGCACGGTCCAGTCGAATATTTGAAAATTAAAAACAAAACGAAAGAATGCAAAATAAAAAACAAAATCGGTCGTATTTGTGTTGTTGTTTGTTTAATACTACCTATACAGACTGTAATTTAACACTCTATCCGCCAAGTTTGTTAGCATTTATTCCTTTTTCAATCCCTTGTATCGCACGACAGCGCTTCTTCCCGCCTACAAATTAGTGCTCAACTATGGGGCTTTCATTGCGAGACACTCTTGGCACCGCGGTCGTCGCAGGTGTCCCCTTTAAGTCCACCATAGCTTTGTACTGGCAGAGTCGAGAAGTGGCAGCCGTGGCGAATAATGCACCTTATATCATGCCTTGCTTGCTTCAGTGGCAGATCTCACATGCCGTCATGGCTGCTACTTCACTACGCTGCCGATACTAAGCGGCGCAGGCCATCGCGCGTTCTCCAGAACAATGAATATTCTTCGATGCTCATAAACTCGGACTTCTGCGCGAGCGCCGTGACTGCATGCAGCTGCCACGGGAAAACACACTGGTTTATAATTTGTTACCCTCCGGGTAGTGTACCATGTGGTGCCTAATAAACGCCTTGCCACTTAACTGGCATTTATCTCGTCCGCCAGTTTTGCGCCTTGTGGCCTCACAATACACCATTTAAAAAAGTGAGCGCCGTCTAGCAACTCCGGGACCAATTTGCCGAGTCCGTCCATGGCCTCTGAGATCTTTCGTGCGGTCCGCTCTGGCTTTTCCAAATGCTCGGCTGCCTAGCAGAAAAAGCAAGCAGAGCCAGTTCTCTAGATTTCCGCATGCGGCGCTTATAGCCAAACCGGAAACGGAAACAGAATCGCCTCATAAGCACACTGTCAACTGTAAGCACGCGGCATGAAGCTTCAATTCTCATTGATCTCATCATCAAAATTAAGGCAGGTAAGTCGATCTCTGTTGATTCGTAATTTTATTCGCTGCTCCGGTCTTTGCGCTGTTTCGCTGGATGATTCCTCATAATGCAAGATTTAGTGCCAATCTATATTTGTCCTCTGCGGACACTCTCGGGGCCGGCGTCATGCATCATGCTCTCGGACCGTCATGCATGAGAGCAGCTTTCTGAACTTTACTTTCGTGCACGCACTTTCGTTCTATACCTTTTAGCCCTTTGAAAAAAGTAACACTTTAAATTTCGATCAACCTCTTCCTTGCCCAAAATATGTGTGTTGCGGCGAAAGGCGTGGAGCACATTTCGCGCTGCCTAAAGCGGTATTCACAAGGTGAAGAAATCAACGCAGGGATTTGCGTGACATCGACAACGCGAGCATTTTTCTCTCCAGCTTCGTCGTTCACTCCGATGAGGTTTCAGGTGGAGGGATATCAGTGTTTGCAGTTCAATTTAGCGTTTTTAAGTTGACACCACCGCAGACGAATCTACCGAGCTCTACAGTTCACACAAAATAGATTAACGACAAAATACTTTTGAAAACAAACCAATCCGCCATCAAACAAGTATTTTGTGTGCCGCCCGAGAACCTATTATCCCTCCGCCTCGTAGCAAATGCCATAATGCCGTATCGCAAAAGCCTGACGTTTTACAGCGAAGCTGTATAGGACTCGCAGGTGGGATTTTTTCGTGTACGTCAACAGAAAACCCCGCGCGCGCCCTATCACCGTTTGAGCACGCCTTATCATTTATCATGTGCATAGTTTTGACACTTGTTTCAATGAGAAAGCCACAAAAAAGTGTCAAAACCACGTGATAGATGATAAGGCGCGCGCGAATGATGACAAGTACGTAGCGCTCCCCACATCCGTTTCGGGGTAGAAATGGCGGTTGCATAAGCTGCCGCTGCAACGGCAGCGCACGAAGTTTTCCATTAATAAAAAAAGTTTTGGTACAGTGCATTAACTTTTCTTTCGTCAATCACTTAGTATAGACCCCTTTTGCTGTTTACGAACATGAACTGCCGCTGGCGTCCCAAGTGACTTCAGGTCGCACCGTCTTCGCAAGCTTGTTGTAGCTTGTTTATGTAACCAGTGCTAGAAACAATAATTCCTGCATGGACAACAAAGTTGGAGATTTAACGAGGGCCTCCGGCTGTACAATATTACATCTTGGAGCAGGCAAGTTGGTTTACAAGAATACTCTAAACATTTTAACAGATCTCGCGCGCCTGCGTTTGTTAGGACGTTAACCTGGAGAACTGGTGGTTGAACGTTTTATCTATATTTCAAGCAGCGGCGTTAAAGTGGCCTTTTGTTCATTATTTTTATAAACCGGAAGTTCCCTACCACGTCAAAGACTGGAGCACTACCCGGTGACGTAGCCATAAAAAGGGTCTATAGTGCAGTGGGCAGTCGTTGCAGGTGGTACCACAGCTTCGCTTTCTCACTACCTTCACATCGTGGACTGGAGCCTTAATTTATTTGTCGCATGATAGGCTTGCAGGGCAGAACTCACCCGGAATGTTTACATTGGGAATACCGCTGTTTCGTATAGACCGACGATAATGGTGATAGCGATAATTCGCAGTTATTTCAACGTATATTTTGGTTTGATTAAGAGCGCCACCAAGCGTCCCACAGTAACAGTTTATAGCGGCGATTGCCACAGCCTGAGGAGCGGAGCCAGGGCACACAAATTCTCCGTCGTGGTCCGTCACTGTTTTGGCCCTCAGTCTGGAGATGCATAAGACTCGAGGGCTGTGTCAGTGTTCGGCGTGAACCCGGCACAGCTCGTATCAATACCAAGTGCTACCACAGCGTTCCGCAAGAGCTCGGGTCCAATCACACTGCAGCGCAACAGAACACGGGGCAGTGTTGCGACCTGAGCGGCTGGGGTGAGGCGTGTGGTGCAGATCGCGGCAGGTGACGACACCAACGCATCGCTAATGTCGCGCGTGTGCGCCGCGATAGGCGTGTCAGGCTCGTTGCAAAGGGTTGCGAACGCCTGATGCAATATTCACCGAACTTGACGGGCTGCAGGGACTTTCTACACCGGTGAGAAGTTTAGCGCCGCAATTTTTGTCTACACACGCAGCCTCACAGAGCCACACTACACCGTATACTGTACCCGTATAGACGCTTTCAGTCAGCTGCCCATGAGAGCCGCCATAACCGACCTCACTCCTTATGCCTTAGCATTAGAACGCTCGTTTTGACGAAAACCCGGCGGTGTCTTTTGTTTGTCAGCGCCGTGGAAAGAGAGAGCCCGTGGGCGAGAGGGTCACGCGTGCGCCACCCCATTGGTCCGAAACGCTGACGTCAGCACGCGTCGACCTCTCCCTCTGTCTCCGGCGCTGACAAACTGAGACACTGCCGGCTTTTCGTCAAAACGAGCCCTTTCGTTTTCGTCACGCTTACAGCTGGCGAGGAGCCAGAGAGGAGGACACGCCGCGGCGCGTTGGAATGCGTCCGTGATCAGTGTCCGCTCTGCCGTCGCCGGTTGTTCTTCGCCCTGTGTTTCCGTAGTACACAGTAAATATCTTAACACCCAAAATCGTGTTAAAAGGGTGTTTTTTTTTTTTTAACCAACACCCTCCCTACACCCTTCCTACACCCTTTTTACACGATTTTGAGTATTGGTGGGTGTAACAGGGGTGTACGAGAAGGCTTACACCCTACATACACCCCTCTTACACCCCTATCACACCCACAGTTTGAAATATGTTCCGGAAATCGTGTTAGAAGGGTGTACGCACTCGACGCAACACCCCCCGTTCATAACGTGTAGAAAGGGTGTGATAGACTTATATGATTTCAAGGAGTCAAGGTTAATCACGTCGAAGAAACCTTTGTCTACGAGAG
The DNA here is from genome assembly GCA_013358835.2 of Ixodes persulcatus. NCBI lineage: Eukaryota > Metazoa > Arthropoda > Arachnida > Ixodida > Ixodidae > Ixodes > Ixodes persulcatus. The sequence goes on from JABSTQ010011558.1 coordinate 97,425, forward strand.
GAACCGGTAAGGACATCGTGACATCGATTGATCGTCATCGCGGTATAGCAGCGTGTGCCCCAAATCGAGGGGCTAACTATGAAATGAGTCGGGAAAAACAAAGTCGCCTGCATTAGCAGGCTTGAATTTGTATCTAATATGTGCTTTAAGCGGTGGATTTTATACTTTGTGCAATTCCAAGACGTAGCTGAAATTGCTTGAAATTATGTAGCGATGCATCGGTCCGCGTCCCGTCAAAACTTCAGGACATCAACGAGAACGTGCAAGAATACGTGTCAAACTTACACAAATCCGCTTTCCCCTGTGTTCGGTCAATATCATTGTCATGGACGCCGTTTTTCTTCTCGCCAGAGGAGAGGCCACTTATTCCTACCGGTTTCTGCCCGAAAACCCGGCGCAAATAACGATGAACAATGGTCTCTGCTTCCGTCCCCGGTCAAGTGGTCAACGGACGTCCAGCGACCGCGCTTCCGAACGTGTTTGACCTGGGCGCGAGGCCGGGAGGCGAGCAAACAGTACGGTGCGTAGAACGATGACGCGTCCAGGCCTCCAGGCACCGTACAAACCGTACAAACAGCACGCAAAAATAGGGGCTTGGATTCGATTCTTCATGGAATGCTGTTCAAGCCAACGATCAGTTAACGACGGTATCGGCGCGTTGGCTGTAATGTCTGTTTAAAAACGATACTTGCAGTTCCCTGTACGAGTGATGTGAATGTGGTGCCTTCTACGCGTGGTATGAATTCGTTTTTTTTCCACTAGTGAAATGGATGACCGTATCCAACTGCGCTGACCTACTTTGACAGGCAGAGTACATAAAAGAGGTGAAAAATATTACAGGGAGATAGATCCATTGGTGAATACCTAGGTAATGCTTTAGCATGTCCCTCGGAACACGCCACGCACGCTCCCCTTAGGGACACGCTAACGCTGACCCCGTAAAAAGACCAAAAAAGAGGCTGCAAAAAATAGAAGCAAGAGAGAAAGTCAAAACAAACAGTAAAGTGGTCAGCGTTAGCGACTCCCAAAGGGAGATGTTTGCGGCGTTTCCATAGGGTGAGGCTAACGCATCCCCTAAGAATTCAGCAATCGATCTACCTTTCTGTAATTTTGTGTCCTCTTATTCTGTTCGTTTCTTTTCATCTTTACCACAGCAGGACAGGTTATATCTACTTTAAGTGTTACTGTGTCCCTCTCCCCACCGTAGGCATTTGTGGAGGCTCATCAACTCTCGCTTCAGTGGCTCGGCGTCTTGTTAAGACAAGAGGAGGTTGACAATGGCGGCATAATCTTGCGCGTGTTTAAAGCGTCTATACAAGGTATTGTTTGCACTCCACGTTTTAGTGCGCTGTTCTGAGCTCATACTCCGACCGAGCTCACTTAATAGGCTGCCAAGACCGGCAATCTTGGTGGTGTATCGTGCACGTTGCAAAATATTTTTGGAAGCTCGTCATCGGAACGCGCTCAGCAATCGCGCACACAGCTATGGCCGCCAGTGAATACTTCATATTCTAGTAGACTGCAACCATACACCTTGGGCTCAAAAAATGGCGGCCGCCAACGTTGCTTGATAGGGTTCTGAAAATCGTCTGTTGTAGCGATTCATAAAGTGGTTTGGGGATCTTTCGCACCGGAAGTTCCTTTAGGCGCTTGATCGGCTGCTTCGTGCCTGCCAACAGACCACGCGACAGAAACTGCCAATCATAGGTATGAAGTGCCCGACGCTGTCTACAATATTGTCACGAACGGAGGTGACACGAAGACGAGCAGTGAACTGAAAAATAAAGGTTTAATGGGGGAACTTGTGCCAACCAAAAATAAGTAAGGAAAGAGCGTCGAGGCAGCAAAAAAGCAGGCGGCGATTCGGCGGCGAAACAGAGCGCGAGCGAGACTGACTCGACAAGGTCGCGGGTAGCTGCTTATCTACCGTGCGTCACTATCTCGAAAGTTCGGCAAAGAAAACTCGAGTGTCGCGCGCTTGGAGCGTGGATGAACTGGCACTTTCGAGAACAACAAAGCAGGTGGAAAGCTACGTCTGGTGCGAGAATGAATGCGAATCTTCTAGATGTCGGTGACCGAGCGTTGCTTTCTCGGCCCTGCGGGCGGCATTATCCCCCCTTTTAAAAGTGCATCGTCCCGATGCAACGCGAAAGGAAAACAGAAATGGCTAAAAAAATTTACGGTGAAACGAAATAAACATGCAGTGTTGCAGTCTTAGCGCGCGTAGAACGGCTTGAGTCGAACTACGTGGACGACTTCGGGTCGTGGCTGGCGGCGTCCTGATGGTCGGGTTCCGTCGGGGAGCACCTCGTAGTTCAAGTCCCCAAGGCGGCGGATGACCTTGTAGGGTCCGAAGTAGCGTTTTAACAGTTTTTCGCTGAGGCCGCGGCGGCGAATGGGCGTCCACACCCACACTTTGTCTCCGGGCTGGAACTCCACGTCGCGGCGACGAAGGTTGTAGCGGCCAGCGTCCACACGTTGCTGGTCTTTTATTCGAAGACGGGCCAGCTGGCGTACTTCTTCTGCTCGTTGGGTGACCAGCTGAGCGTCGTCGGTGCCGTCGTCCGTCGGGTCGTGGGGCAGCATGGCGTCGAGCATCGTCGTCACCTTCCTGCCGTGCACCAGCTGAAAAGGTGTAATGCCGGTAGTTTCTTGAATCGCCGTGTTGTACGCAAACGTGACGTAGGGCAACACTTCATCCCACGTCTTGTGTTCCACGTCTACGTACATCGAGATCATATCGGCGATGGTCTTGTTTAGCCGCTCCGTCAGTCCGTTGGTCTGCGGGTGGTATGCCGTGGTTCGGCGGTGGTCGGTGTGGCTCAGGCGGAGTATCTCTTGTGTCAGTTGCGCCATGAACGACGAGCCTCGGTCCGTAATCAGGACTTGGGGAGCGCCGTGTCGGAGGACGATAGACTCCACGAAGAACTTGGCTACTTCCACGGCGGTCCCCGACGGGAGTGCTTTTGTCTCGGCGTACCTGGTGAGATAATCAGTTGCCACGATTATCCAACGGTTTCCCTGCGTCGACGGCGGAAAAGGTCCGAGAAGATCCATTCCAATCTGCTGGAATGGTGCAGTCGGGGGCGCGATCGGTTGCAGGAGACCTGCCGGCTTCGTCGGTGGTTTCTTGCGTCGTTGGCATTCGTGGCACGAACGGACGTAGAGGTGGACAGTCTTCGGGAGCTTGGGCCAGTAGTATTTTTCTCGGATCCGTGCAAGAGTCCTACTGTAGCCAAGGTGACCAGATGTTGGGTCGTCGTGGCAGGCTTGGAAGATCTCTTCTCGAAGACTTGCAGGAATCACCAGGAGCCACGTCGAGTTGTTGTCCCCGAAGTTCTCTTTATAGAGGATCCCTCTCCGGACGGCGAATCTTGGCAGGTCACGTGAGAAGGCTCGGGGAATCATACCCCCTCGTCCCTCCAAGTGGTCGATCAGTGCACGCAACTCAGGATCGTCCCGCTGGAGCGCTGCCATACCGTGAATGCTCACCGCGCCAAGAAAGTGATCGTCGTCGTCGCCGTCGTCTTTCGCACAGCCGGTAGCTGACTCGACAGGGGCTCTGGACAGACAGTCGGCGTCGCTGTGTTTTTGGCCTGACTTGTAGACCACGGTCACGTCGTACTCTTGCAGTCGTAGGCTCCACCGAGCGAGGCGTCCCGATGGGTCCTTCAGGCTCGCTAACCAACACAGCGCGTGGTGGTCGGTGACCACCCGAAATGGACTCCCGTACAAGTACGGGCGGAATTTCGTGATGGCCCAGACGACGGCCAGGCATTCTTTTTCGGTCGTCGAGTAATTGCGTTCCGCGCTCGACAGCGTCCGGCTAGCGTATGCGATCACGCGCTCCGCACCGTCTTGTCGTTGGACCAGTACCGCTCCGAGTCCTGTATTACTGGCGTCCGTGTGAACTTCCGTTTCGGCTGATTGGTCGAAGTGGCCGAGAATCGGTGGTGACTGGAGCCGTCGCTTTAGTTCATCGAATGCCTGTTGTTGTTCTTCACCCCATTCGAAGTTCACGGCGTCTTTCGTAAGGTGCGTGAGCGGCGCAGAAAGCTTGGCGAAATCCTGAACGAATCGCCGGTAGTATGCGCAAAGTCCAAGGAATCGTCGGACGGCCTTTTTGTCGGTGGGCGGTGGAAAGGCCGCTACGGCGCGAGTTTTCTCAGGGTCAGGACTTACACCTTCGTTGCTCACAACGTGGCCCAGGAACTTCAGTTCGCCATAGGCAAACCGGCACTTCGTCGGCTTGAGGGTGAGTCCTGCGGTCCTGATTGCCTCAAAAACGGCCCGAAGTCGTCGCAAATGCTCGTCGAAGTTGGCCGAGAATACCACGACGTCGTCGAGGTAAACGAGACAACTCTGCCACTTGAGGCCTGCCAGGACGGTGTCCATGACACGTTGGAACGTTGCCGGCGCCGTGCACAGTCCGAAGGGCATTACCTTGAACTCATACAATCCGTCGGGCGTGACGAAGGCAGTCTTTTCTCGGTCCCGTTCGTCGACTTCGATCTGCCAGTAGCCACTCTTAAGGTCCATCGACGAAAAGTATCGGGAGTGGCGTAGCCGGTCCAGCGTGTCGTCGATGCGGGGGAGCGGATACACGTCTTTCTTCGTGACCGCATTGAGCCGCCGGTAGTCAACGCAGAATCGAAGCGTTCCGTCCTTCTTCTTTACCAGTACGACTGGAGAGGCCCACGGGCTGCTCGAAGGCTGAATGATGTCGTCGTTGAGCATCTCTTGTACCTGGTCCTGAATGGCCTCTCGTTCCTTTGGGGAGACCCGGTACGGCGGCCGATGCACAGGGAGCGCATCCTCGTTGGTAACGATGCGGTGTTTCGCAACTGTTGTCTGGCGCACCCTCGACGTCGTCGCAAAGCAGTCGCCGAACTCGGCGAGGAGGTCTCCGAGCTGTCGTCGTTCCGTGGCACTGAGCTTGGGGTTAACGTCGAGCTGCGGCGGCGGTGTACTGCACGGCTTACATGGCGAGAGCTCGTTGGAGATCGCGGCGATTTCGGCGTCGCCCCGGAGTTCCTCGACGTGTCCTACAGCGACACCTTTCGTGAGGTGCTGCGCCTCCGGTCGAAAGTTCGTCACGAGGACCACAGCACGTCCATCCTGCAGCTCCGTTACGCCCCTTGCGACGCCTATTCCTCTTCCAAGAAGCAGTTGGACGTTGCCCTCCAGAAGGACTTTCCCGCGGGCAACTGCATCGGTCCACGACGGGCACAAGAACACTCGACCGTGGCGGCAGGTTCACGTGGTCCGCAATGACTCGGACTGCGGCTGGCGACGTTTTGGATCCTTCCGGAGGTAGAACGGGCTTTCGCAGCGTCAACCTGTTTGCTCCAAGGTCGATTACCGCACCGTACTCACAGAGGAAGTCCATGCCAAGGATGACGTCTCTCGAACAGTCTTTGAGGACGACGAATTTCACAGGACAGGTCTCTCCGTGGATGTGCACGCGCGCAGTACACCTTCCCACTGGTGTGATGAGATGTCCGCCGGCGGTTCGTATTTTCGGGCCATCCCACGGCGTCATCACTTTCCGAAGACGGCGAGAGAGCTTCCCACTTAAAACGGAATAGTCTGCTCCGGTGTCGACGAGTGCCTTCGCGTCGTGGCCGTCGATGGTAACGTCGAGGTTATTCGACACCGTCGCAGAACCGTCGTTCCTATCCGTCTCGTCGCTAGTGTGGGAGCCCTCCGACGTTTGTGGAGGATATTGGCGTCGTTCGTCATCGGCAATACCACCTCCCGGCATTGCCGCACTTAGTTTTCCCGACGAGGGGCGAGGGGCGACAGGCTCTCACGGCGGGATCTGCGTAGAGGCGACGCTGGGCGGTGGGGTGACGGCGATCGGAAACCGCGACGGGTAGACGGCCCCGGGGATGGCGACCGGCGGAGGTATTCGTCGATGTCTCGGGGTCGCTCGCCGTAGCGTGGTCGCGGGTCGTCGGGGTGGAAGCCGCGTAGCCCCAGCTGCCGGTACGGGCAACGGCGGTAGACATGGTCGGCTTCCCCGCAATGGTAACAAAGCGGGCGTCGGTCAACCGTTCGCCACACGTCGGTTTTTCGTGGCGAGGGTCGCTCTGGTCGGACGTGCTGCCGTTCTTCGCGTCGTTGGGAGTACTGCGGCGCTGGAGGGTCACGTCGTGGTGGCGCCGTAGCTTGGCGGGGAACTTGCGGTGGTCGTCTGGCCATGGCTGCGTAGGTCAGCGTCGGTTCCTCGGAGGCTGGCACGTCGACTGGAGGTTCAGGCTGCAAGGCCCGCTGTACCTCGTCGCGTACAATCTCGGCGACTGACAGCGACGCCGGACGCTCAGCAGCGGGGAGCAGCTTTCGTAGCTCCTCTCGGACGACGTCTCGGATGATGTCGCGAATGTCCCGGGTATGGGCGCCGATGTCGTCACGAAGCAGCGTGGAGGCAACGACGCCGGGATGTCGTTGGTAGTAGGAGGCGCGTGCTTGGAGGGCGCGCTCCATGTTCGTTGCCTCCGTGACGAACGCTTCGACTGTTGCCGGTGGGTTGCGGACCAGGCCTCCAAAGATGTCGGCCCTCACCCCGCGCATGAGGACACGCAGCTTCTTGTCGTCGGCGGCTTGTGGGTCGGCACGCGCGCTCAGACGCAGGACGTCTTGAACGAAGCTGGTGACACTTTCGTTGGGGCCTTGCGTCCTTGTCCGAAGGAGGTCCTCGGCTCTCTCCCTTCGGTGCTGACTGGCGAACGTCCCTCGGAGCTCTTCTTTCAGCTGGTCCCATGATGTTATCGAGGTTTCATGATTCTCGAACCAGTATCGCGCTGTGTCCTCGAGGGAAAAATAAACGTTTTGCAGGCGCTGTTCGGGAGTCCATTGGTTGTGCAGCGCCACCCGTTCGTATTGCTGCAACCAGTCTTCGACGTCTTCGTAGATCTCGCCGTGGAAGGACGTCGGCGTACGAGGGGCGACGGGCAGGTAGACGACGGGGCCGGCGGTCGGGGTCTGCAACGACTGGGGGTTCATTGTCGGCTTCGTCGACTGGTTGGTCTTCTTCGGAAGTAGATCGAATTCTGGGGTCAACCCTTGATCACGGCGGCTTCCTCGGGTCTCGGTCGTCTCCACGTACGGTCTTCTTAAGCCGGGGACTCGACTTGTGCTGCGAAGCCTCAGAGGGGTACGCTTTATGGGCTGGGGTTACCCCGCACCTCCACCAGAAATGTCACGAACGGAGGTGACACGAAGACGAGCAGTGAACTGAAAAATAAAGGTTTAATGGGCGAACTTGTGCCAACCAAAAATAAGTAAGGAAAGAGCGTCGAGGCAGCAGAAAAGCAGGCGGCGATTCGGCGGCGAAACAGAGCGCGAGCGAGACTGACTCGACAAGGTCGCGGGTAGCTGCTTATCTACCGTGCGTCACTATCTCGAAAGTTCGGCAAAGAAGGCTCGAGTGTCGCGCGCTTGGAGCGTGGATGAACTGGCACTTTCGAGAACAACAAAGCAGGTGGAAAGCTACGTCTGGTGCGAGAATGAATGCGAATCTTCTAGATGTCGGTGACCGAGCGTTGCTTTCTCGGCCCTGCGGGCGGCAATATGGTCCGTTTCGCCTCCTCTGCCGCACCTATGGTGCCTGGAACAACGTCACTAGATGCTTCGTATTAGGTGCGGAGCTAGCGCTCTGCGGCCAAGAAAAACAAATTCTGGGTCGAACTTTACAGTCCACGCTAGCGCTTCGAGTGCCTGTCGTTCAAATCTCTGCGTTCTCCGGTTTTGTACGTTGTTACTTACAGCGTCATGCAGATGAGGTCGTGGCGACGTGCGCGCTATAACTCGCATGTTCATCTCCGCATGGATCGAATATCTACAGCTTGTGAAGTATGGTTCAGTAACACATTATTTTTGAATTTAAAAAACACGAACGAATAAAACTTGTAGGGACGAAGACAGGCAGTACAGTTCTTCCAACGAGCAAGCAACATTTAATGATACCTCCCTCGAAACGTGAGCCCTTTCCTTCCCACACCCCAAATTTCATTTTAAAAAAAATGAAATGCGCGGGAAAAAAACAAATCTGGAGAAAGAAGATTCTGTAAAGGAAGAAGACAAAAAATAAGAACCTGAGAGAACTTTCTTTTTTGTAGTAAGGCAGATATGTGGTGATGCCGACGGCTTGTGTACCTTGGTATGGGAGCGGTTACACAGGAGCAAGAATGAAAATGGCACTTTCCTAAGCCTCCGGCAGACGTCAAAAAAGGAAAAAAAAAAAACAAGCTTGGGACTGCGCTATATTGCGCACAGGCGAGCTCCTCTCAGCAAGTTACCATTTGTGTGGTCTCCACGTTACCAGCGGGAATGTTCTGACAGTTTACACACTCAAAATAGGCAATGACATTGTGGAGTTAACCGCGAGGAAGATAGAAGCTCGTTCTATAAGTTATACGGACATTACAAAACTGCGGTCTTTCCTGTCTACGCCCACGCGCGGGTCAAGGTCGCAACTGCTAAAGTCCTAGAACCTGCATCAGGATAAAACGCGGAACTGACAAAACCAGAGGTGCTTGCGGGCGCTCTCAGTGCCCTGCCAGCCACGCGTGGCGCTCGCGTCGCCTATTGCGCTGGCGCCAGAATTTTTTCGGCACGGGAGCAAAGTGTTGGCGAGACGAGACAGGAAGCTCTGCAACTGAAACACGAATGGATTCTAGTGTCACTGCCCTGAATGACATCCTTGACGAACCGCTGGTGCTCCAGCTCTCACCGATCTAATAGGAGTCACAGTCGAATGCTGACGCGATCCTTGTGACAACACGTCAGCTAAGCCGAATTTGGAACTCTTCTGGAGTTTGCTCTGCAGCAGGAGAGTTGACAAAAACTTCAGCAGTCGCAGATTGAAGGATAGTGCGACGCCAGCTACACTGACCTTCGTTTAACGACGGTAGTTGTTAGCGCCCCTTTCCGATGAAATCCAGCGTTGTGCGAATGCAAATTCTCACGTGATCGCAAACGAAAGGGGCGATCACGTGATGCGAGAGGGGCGCATAGCTCCGAGCATTATAAAATTCGGCAATTTCCGTCAAATCGCTAAGTATACGACAAAAAGGCGGATCAGAATAGTATATTTAAAAGAACTTTTAAAAAAACATTCGCCGGCTATTTATATATTATGATCGCGGTGCTGGTGACGTAGGCTCTTATTCAATGGGCGACGTGGGTTTGGCTGACGTGCTTTGGGACAGCGGATGCATCGCAGTGAAAAGGAAGACAGCTTTCAAAGCAAAGCAGATATAAAAGAGTCCGTTTTTCTTTTAAAAGTTCTATAGCAGAAAAAAAAGTAATTTGCCTCTCTATTTTTGTGTTTTTCTTTTCTTTTCGCACCTTTTGCGACGTGCGGTGAATGAAATTCGATATCAAAATTGTTTCATGGTTTCTTTAAAGGAAGTATTTTAAAGCACATCCTCCAAAAACGATACAGATATTGCTCTTACTCGCAGAACGCTTTGTGTGGTCGTTTCAATGTTTTATTATTTAGTCCCTTCTACAATCAACCATTAGACTTGCAACAAGTTCAGATTTCCTCAGCGGGTCTCGTTAAGTACTACGTTGCTATTTCTGCAATACCACTATGATTCGACTCTACGCGTCTCTAAACACACCAGTCGCAAGCGCATTCCAATCATCATATAGTTGCTTAAATGACCTAACCCCCAGATTGAGAGAATATTTCGCATTCTTTTAGAACAGGGCTGGGCAGAGATACTCCAAAAAGTATTAGGAAATACAAATACTGAGATACATTTGTCTCTTACGCAACGGGATATCACTGAGATACTTCCTCAAAACTGGAAAAAAAGTATTCCGGAATGTAGATACAGATAATTAGATAAATACATTTGTTTCCGAACGGTGCAAGGAGGGGAGGGTGTAGTTTGTGCCGAATATGAATAGTAATTTATGCTTGTGCACCTTTTTTGTGTCATTTCATGCTGTTTCTCTTACCTCAAACTTTTATTTATCATTAATTACACTAACGAAGACGTGTAACCCCTGTTGACCTACATAGTTACAGAACGGCAAAGACTGCATACCATGATTGACAAAAGGCGTCTGCCCGAAATGGACACTGTTTGGGCCTGAGGACGCATCTCAAACTGTCGTATTATAAGTTTGCGAGTCACCTGTAGGGAGATTGAACAACAGGACCGTACTTTTTCTTCACTCAACTCCTTTAGACCGTTCTCTCTGCTAAATTGGAAAGAGTTGATGGTTTTGTGAGAAGAGTTGAGTTTGTTATTTTTGCACGTAAAATATTTAAACCACAGTTTTTCTTTAATCTCCGTGACTGAGAAGGATCATGTTCTACGGCGGGTTCATACTACAAATTCCAAATCAACTTGCACCTAATCGATATTTTATCTTTTAAATTTATCTTAAAAAGGGCAACAAGTGTAACGAGATACCTAAGTCTGGCAAAGTAGCGCGATACAAGCGATACATCTCAAATGTATTTCACTACTGAGATACAAATACATTTTTCGAATGTATCTCGATACAGGGATACAGATGCTCGAAAGTATCTCTAAGATACTATCGCGATACATTTGTATCGCGATGCTGCTCAGCCCTGCTTAGAGGGATCCTTTCACTCCATTTGTTGCTTCTCCGTGCGCGGGATGTATAAGGGAAAAAACCGCATTAGGGCCGGGTTTCGTATTCGGGAAAATAATTGTGGAATCAAGTTAACAGGGCTATATCAGTCCTCTGGTTGGTGAGTGATCATTGACGTAAAATCGCTTGGTTTACAAGGGATGAGGTAAGAGAGGAGGTGGGGGAGAGTTTTTGCTTCACGCGCTACCCTTTAGCTGGTTCACTGATTTGCTTACGGCTATTGACTGGGCTAATGTTGCAGTCAGATGAATGTTAGGCCTTGAATTACTGATATGTGTTTAGCTAAGCCTCGTCTATCCTTTCCTGTCCTGCCCCCTCCCCGGTCCCTTCTTTATTTTTCTCCCCCCGCAAAGCAGGCAGCGTGACGTTTATGGAAACGCACCGAACAGTGCTGAAATCGACCTGCTGAACCACTCCACAAGCTTTTCCGAATACGCGGCCGGGTTCAAAGAATCTACATTTCGATATATTGCAAAATTAACTCACGCCCAAAGACGAGCTGAGCGCCAGGCCAACGCTGCTGGCTTCCTTGACGCCGTCACCCTCCGAGGGGAACAGGGTGGAAAAGATCAGTGTTGCCAGCACAATAAGAAATCCCAGAAGGCTCGTTAGGACATTGGTCACCCGGAAGGAAGTCAGGAAGCCGTAGTGAATCTTCAGGTGGTCGTCAGTGAGTCGGAAGAAGTGCTTGCAGAAGCGTTCAACTGCTCCGTAAGCCCACACAGTGCTCATCGACTCTATGGTTTCCGTGATATGTTGTAGGATCTTGGAATCGTGGGTGCTTTCACGGAACCGAAGAGTGTTTGATACTTGTATAAGGCTTCGCTGAAGGATGAAAACAATATAGACAGTTGTGGCGTTTCAGTCGACTGTGCAGCCGCAGCACCTGCTTAAACATTCGGTCGCAACGAGCTTTGCGACAAATGTGAAGTGGTATTGGCTGTGGCTACCAGTTTTTTTTTTTTAGTCTTAATTGCAGTTACTGTTACTTGAGCTAAGATCAAACCAATATTTTTAGTCTAAATAAAGAAATTATACATATCTGTCGAGAACCTTTAGGATGGCATGTTAGAAACGTATCGGCTCTTACTTGCGACTGACATAACTTTTACATGTTCTGGTAGTCTTACTGATAAAATCAAATAGACTTTTTTCAATAACATTAATAATAAAAAGACAGTCCAACAAAGGAATCATGTTGCCGTTGCTGTTAGCTATTTCTAAAATATCACATGGTATCGACGTGCTCTGTGATTGTCAACCAAAGGTTCAGTTACCAAAGCGGGAAAGACAGTGAAATGATTATGTTTCCATTCAGCCCTGTAGCTCGGTTCGAGGCAGAAGTAAGAGATTACGCCGAAGCTGAGACGAAGCTAGTGTGAGTTGTATGGCTTTCAACATAATTTTGAAAATTACCAGTTACACCTAATACAGTAACATAACGCTACTCTCACTGAACGTTTATTGGAAGTTAGAAATCAGCTCGTTAAAAAAAAAACGAGAAATAATTACAATATGTCAATTATTACCTTAGTAGCTTTAGAGTCGTGCTTATTAGGTCATAGGGTGTGATCAATACTTATCAACTTGTAAACCTGAGGATCCAGAGAAGGTTAGCGGAGGACATACCATTCCGAAAGCCATCAAGATGACGGCAATCACTCCCACAGCCATCACCGGTGGTTCCTGGCTGCTAACGATGGACAGTCTGGCCAGGGATATCATGATGTTCTGTATTCCTTGCTTTTGAGCCAAGTAGAGTCGGGTGTCGATCGACACAAGATCAAGCGTGAATCGGTTCAACAGTCTTCCCCGTGGCGTGGAATCAAAAAACGACACCGGACTGTGCAGTACATGACTCAGCATAGATTGGTGCATTGTCAGAGACAACTGACGGCAGCTCACAGCCAACAGCATACCACCGGAGCTGCGAAAGAGTACTAAAAAAAAGAGAAAGCATTTCAAATATGCGGTGTGTAGTACACTGAAAGAAAGGTTTCTGCGGCAACGCTTTGTGGCCGGCTCAACATGTTTTGATACGTTTGTCTGTTTCAAAAACGAGGCAGTCCTAGTTTCATCCCGAGCTCGACACCGACGCGGTGCAATGCTAAAATCTTACTGGATAATGGGAGGCAGATAAATAAAAAAATGATCGAACCAACAACCTCGCGGAGGAAGTTCACCACCACTGCTTTTTGTCAACACCTCCAAACTTGCTTCCAAACAAACTGACATCATGCTTTAACTAGATAGCTTTTGGTCGTTTGTATTACAAATGACCACACAAAAATAAGAACGCAGATATTGAAATTCATAGAACCTACTAAAGACCTCAGCATCGATATTTTGTATTGCTTAAAAACCTAAAAATCATTCCAAGGGATCGACCTAAACTCTCCAATTTTAGAGCTTCGTATTTGTATCAAAAAGAAATAGTTTCAATGACCGGATTTTAAACTCTCGCCTGGTAAAAAGGTGTACCCCTTGCCTTTTTGGATAACTTTAAACAGGAAGGGTTGCTTAACTTTCTTTCCTCTCATTCCTCACGGCAATCACGAGCGCTCGCGTCTGCCAACCGGCCAACTGAACACTTATTTCGTTGTGCGCTTGCCACGTGTCCTTTCTCCACGTGCAGATGACGCGTCACAATGGAGATCGACTTTCCTTTGCTAGCAATGTTCTATTTGGTTGGTCTTACACGCTTTTGAAGTATGATAAAAAAGAAAATGGCGTGTTGCAGGTTTTAGTGATCGACGCGAAGGAAACCCCTTGATTCCTCCACCACTGCTCTCTCAAAGTCCGAGAGATTATCCGTCACAAAAAACAAGAACTTGTCCGAGCCTTTGCCAACTTTCCAATCGTCCTCATCTCTATCAACGTCCTCAGCACCGTCAATGAGTGCCGTGAGGTCTCGAACTAATTACGGTTTACAAAGCTTAGCACATCAAGTTTTTAAATTTTGAAATAAGTATTTGGAAATTGAAGAAATAGTTAAAGATGCTGCATCGTCTTATAGCTTTAAAAAGAGTGTGAAAGCTTACTTCTTGTTAAATTTTGGCTCGGTGTTTTTTCTACTATTGTTGATTGTACGGTTGTGACGTAGACGGTATGACGTGTGTTCATGCGAATGTAATATTACTTTTGATTTGGATGGTACCCGAGTGTTATGTGTATTTATATTACTACGACCGACAACATTTTAGGTTTTGTCTGATCATTGTCTGAATGCTGTTGAAAATAAATATTTTTATTTTTTTATATATATTTTTCCCCCCGCTGCTGAACGATGTACACGGCTGGTGGAGCTTCGTCAGGCGGCGTTAGGTCGCCTTTTGCCCCACCAGCCAAGACCACTGAGTCTGAATAAAGTTTATTATTATTATTATTATTATTATTATTATTATTATTATTATTATTATTATTATTATTATTATTATTATACTAAGAATAACAAAAATCAAAAATAAGCAGGAGACGACCGATGTTTTTTGACAAACACTTCCCCGTTGCTCAGTGTTTTTATCTTTCCAAGTCAACGGTACAGTGCCTCTACTATCCTCGCAAAACATCTGTTTCATGCAATTAATAATATTTTCAAACAAGGAACTCGCGACGTCTCTAAATGTCTGTGAAGTGCCTTCGACCGCTAAGTCATCGCAAAAATAAGCTAAAAGGAGACCGGTGTGTGCGTGTGTGTGCGTGTGTGGGGAGGGGGGGAGGGAGGACGCAGATTTCGTCCGGCTGTTTTGCACCCTATAAACGTCTTTTTTTCGATAACTTCTGTTATGTATGAGGGTATAAAAAAATATAAATCTGGTTGTCGGTGGTCCTTTAAGCCTAACAACATAATGTTGTAGGTGCGGCGATGGCTGTGATGAAGACGCGACTTCAAAAAGAAACGCACAAACATTAATCGGTCGGTCAATGATTCCGCGGTGTGGTGCAATAGCGGCCGCTACATGTCAAACATTAACCTTCCAGAATAGGACTCCACTGCAAGGGAATGCTATATGCATTCAGGTTGCTTACCATCGCAAAAGCACAACGTAACCAGACCCCTAATCCATGACGGATCTTGAGGATCGAGTGTACTGTCCGAAGAGTTGGCATCCGTCCATTGTTTTATCCAGAGTTGCTGCCACGCAAACGCGATTGCGCTTGCGACGAAGAAGGCAATGGCAATGGGTATACAGACACCCGAAAGCTTGAATAACGACCATACCACATCCGTTGTCCTCTGCAATACGTTTTACAAAAATCGAGTCTTCCTTCACCTTACGTCATACACTGTCTCGTATCTAACTGGGCACAATCATCGAGCTTGGCACAATCATCAATCTGGGCTCATTCATCAATCTTGATGCCGACCATCCAGGCGGACACCACGATTTTGTGTGATGAGACAGAATACAAAAATGTTTTAAAGATCAGAGAATGGCGAGAACGAGGAGATGTTCAATCATATATTTTGTGTTATGTATTGTTTATATAAATTGGCACTATTTTATGTTCTTTCTTGTAAATTAAAAGGCCCTCACCGGTAAAGCCACAAGTGTTAACGTGAAAACCGAACCGCTATCAAAGCGGACGGAAACAAACTTTACATATCAAATTTATTTAAATTTTTTTCTGGGCTATAGGTTTGCCACAGTGGATCTTATGTTGTGTAAACGAGCAAAAATTTGGCATCTGCACATAGAAAGCTGAAAACGCGTAGCTTCTTTTCAGCGAAAAATAAGGAAAACAAGCGTGCCTGGGTCAACGGCGGACGGGTTCGCAGACGACCCAGTTAGCCATACTTGCACAGCGTGGGGCCATTTAAAGGGTAACTGCAAAGAAAAAAAAAGTGTTTTTTTTTTTTTTTAAACAGCCTAATTGGGACAAGCATGTCACAAAACAAATCTTCGCGGAAACAAATTTTTTTTTAGCAATATTTACGCCACAGGACTAATTTAGTTGGAGTCACAACCTCTCCACATTTGAAACTCCCGCTCTTTCGACCCGCGCGCAGGAGAACTACGCCCCGCCCCTCCCTCTTGGATTGACTTGGCGGCGGAGTACGCAGCGTCTTGACTCCCGGCCGCGGATCGGGGAGGGAATTGAAAGGGGGGAAGGTGCCGTCCATGTACGCTGGAAGCTAGAGCCGGTTTGCTTTCGTTGTTTTTGTTTGGTCGGGGAAAATGTGGCAACAACGCACGTTCAACATGGCGCCGGTACTGTTTTGGTTTGACGGGACGCGATAAGCTCCGGGTTTTGCGAGCACATGTCGCGAAGATGTGACCTGAGAAGTGCCTCGGTGCGAATCTCGAAGACCTCCGGAGCGAAATGACGAGAACATACCTGGACTCGTTTGTCAATACGCGAACGCCCGATTGCCTGCAGCCAAATAGGATTCAGCTTGTGATCTTTCGGGGCGACATGGCTGCGGGAAGACTCGCTGTCGCGATCACTCATCTCGCAGCACTTTAGAGAGCAACGGCGCTGCTTACAGGAGCTGACATCTAAAAATGGTCGGCATTTGCACGCGCAAGCAAGGAAAAAAAAAACACGTTAAGAAAGCAAAGAGGAAAACGAAAGAAACAAACTGCGCTATGAAAGCCAAAACCCCGCGTCGCTTCCTATCACTAACACTGGCGACAGCTGCTAAACACACACTACTTCACTTCAGGAAGTCTCACTCAAGCACCTGGGTCAACACGAAACACTGATCACTTCGGCGAAACGACTAGTCAAGGAAGGCGAGACAGGCGGGAGCAGACTTCGGCGGCCATGAAAGAATGGCGAAGCTTTTGTTTGTTTTGGTATGAATCCAAACGGAAGTGCCCGTCTTGTAAACCATTTGTAAAAAAATAATAACTCTCATTACATGGGTTATTCTTTAAACGTAAAAATATGCCACTCAAAAGAAAATTACAACATATAACAAAGGTTTAACAACCAAGATCTAAGCAGTCAGTCAAACTCTTAGCCAATAGCAGCCGATTGGGATCAACGTCACGGAATTCCAACTTCGTGGCGCGCGATTTAAAAAGGACGAAATAGCCGCAAACTAAAATCAGTCTCACGCAATAAATATTGCTGAAAAAAAAATCGTTTCCTCGCGGAAAAATTGTTTTTTGACATGCTTGTCCCAATTAGGCTGTTTAAAAACAAAACTTTATTTTCTTTGCAGTTACCCTTTAACGATAGATGCAGTGAGCAACTCGCTGTGCCTGTCAGGAGTTCGCGACGCGCGTTGAAAGCATCGCTAACTCAGTCGTCTGTGAACCCATCCGACATTGATCCTGGTGAGTTTGGTAATGTCATTTTTACACAAAAAAAGCTTTAAAAACCTACGCCTTAAATTTTTACTAGTCGCAGATCTTTTCATCTACTTTTACAGCGTTTATCCAATGTAGCCGGGTGATTTCAGATAAGATCGACCAGACGGTGGCTGGTGAACATTTTTAAATCAATTGATGTTTTTATATGCTATTGTCTAGTGTCTGGTATAAACAAATTCAAACTTAGTTTTTACCAGAAAAAAAAAAATTTGGGGACAGAAAACATTTTAAGGCATGAAGAGGTGGACAGTTGCATTAACGCGCACTGATGGAGGGGGCATGTTTGAAAGTGAATAACTAAAACGATAAAATTAGTAGAATTCTAATACTTTTTAGAAACAAACTATGGGTGCAGTTTGCTCGTAATATATAGTAATTATATTTATTTGTGTTATATTTCGTTTTCTAAGATTTCCCGAACATGCCTGCTCGAACGACCAATGGCAAAACTTGTAGGCCTGTATCCCATGATATAATTTATTAATTTAATTTAGTTTTCGGATAGTATTCTACTTATATATGGCTATTATTTCAAAAAATATATGAGGTATCTCAGTGATAAGATACTCGCGATATATTAAGACGAACATGAAAAAAATCTCAAACAACAAAAAATTCCGACACGAATAAAAAAAAAAAAAAAAAAAACCTTCGATTTTGTTTTAAATTTTGGTACCCTGTCATACTCTATTTCGGCATTCATTTCTATTAAAAACATGTTGCCTTATATGATTGAGAAAGAAGACACAACTCCAAAAAGTAGGGTCCTTCTTCAAAGCCAACACTTAGCAGTGCCCTATACGAGAAGTAAATCTGAGTTCCAGTTTCATGAAACTAAAACGCATCTTTTATATATTTTTATTCGGATGAGGCCATTGATAACTATAGCAATCGTCCACACAGCGAAAGTGAGACGAAACTACTGTGTACAAAGAGCAATCATATCATGAACTAGTGATCCGAGAAACGATCCTGCAGCCATCGGCTACTGGGAACTTTGTTTACTTTATTTTCCTACGACACTATATGCTCCCCTCCCCTCCCCTCTATCTCCATCTCTCTCCCTCTTTAATATATATTCCTGACCTATATCTATAATAAAAACGCATTTGAACGTTCTCTTTCTGCGCGATAGTGTTCTGTAGCTAGCAACAATCATTTCCTCGAGAAGATCACGATTATGGCGCAATAGTTGACGGAAGTGACGGACGGCACTCGTCGCTAGTTCTGGAAAAACGGCCGATACAATCTTTTTTGCATTTCCCCGCTCGCTGTCAAGGATGAGGGGGTTCGCTTCTACCAGCAAAATATGGCCGCCGATGCCTGTTTACTGAGCTGTCGTGCCTGTCGCCGTCCCACTCGCTGGCGTCACGAGCGATAATATCAGGCACAAAGGGGCACACCGACAGACAGCAGAATCCTCAAATACTCGAGCCCCGCCTAAATACAATAGAGCGTAAACATTGTCACCATGCTAACCTAGGAAAGGTTAACATGGCGACAGTGTTTACGCTCTAGGTAAGGAAAAGCATGGCGTGTGGTATGAGCCGAATCCTTACACGAGGTGCAAGGTGGGCCCTGAGAACGTGTCTGCTGCACTAGAGTACTTCATGAAAGACGAGCTACAATGTTCGCGCCAAGGTCCTAACCAGAAGGATGTGATCTCTGGCATGCTCGACGGGGAGGAAACGTTCGTGCCAAAGCGCTTCCCGACAGGCTCAATCCGAGAGGCCTTTTGTGTATACAAAGACAGGCACCCTGAATCCGGTTTTGGGCTCAAGAAATTTTATTTCTTGCGCCCTAGATGGGTCCAATGTATTCCACACCAAGAAGTGTGCGTTTGTGTGCGCTGCGCCAATTATTACCTTTACATTGCCGCTCTAGAGAACGTTACAGGCTCAACATTCAACACTGGTGAAATGAACTCAGCATTTCTGTGAGACCCACTAACAGGTCTGTGCCTTTGAGGAGACTGTGATCACTGCCCAAAAGGCCAGTCTCTTACACTCAAGGGACTTCATATCCCAGAGGATGAAGAGATTGTGCTTACAACATGGGGGTCCGGCGACCTTGTGGAAAAAACATTGGATTTTGAGACTTTCCTAAAAGTCGTTCAAGTAACGGTTGAAAGTTGGATATTTCACAACCATATCCGACAAACGCAAGATAAAGCGATCTACGATGAAAAGCAGTGCATGCGACGTGGAAGCGTTGTCTTTCATTTTGAGTTTGCTGAAAACTGGACAATCGTGCTTCCTGACAAAGTTCAAGCAGGCGACTGGAAAAAAAAAAAGTTACGACACGATATTTACATGTGAAGTGACGACAAGAAAATCTACAAGCTGCTTTGCTATCATCAGTCAGGACCTGTGCGACGAAGCCGCTCACACTTGCTTCGCTCTAGAAAAAGTGAAAGAGTGGGTTGAAGACAACGTTGTGGTATACTCGCACGCGAAAAACGTTAAGTGACGGGGCCGTCGGTCATTTTAGGAATCGCTACCAGCTTCACCAGTTTGTACACAACGATTGCCCACAAGCCCACTAGTTAGTTTATGCATCTGGGCATGGGACAATGCATGCGACGGAGTTGGCGGACTCGTGAAGCTGAACAACCTTAGAGAACGTTCAATAAACGCAGTTCAGACGGCCAGGACGATGATGAGCATTCTATTTGAGAAACTGGGATATTCATCTGGACGAAGATGAATATTGTGTATCTTGTGTATCTTGACGAAAACGTCAACAAAAAATAGAGTGGCTGACGGTGCGCGCCTTTCCTGGCATTCAGTCTTGGCCCACGTTGCGGCTGTGCAAGTCATCAACAGAAGGAACCTGTTACATATATGTAGCATGGACAGTCGGATCTGGTTAGAAGAAACTTTATTAAATGGGTATATCGAGGAAAGCCTTAACGTAAAGTGCTGAATTCAATTCCCCAAAGATTGCTCATTTTAAATGCAGGGACATCTTATTTATCACAGTTTTCTTCCCGGGGTATTTAACCTACTGTTTTACTTGGCGATAGCTTATTGAATCTTTATCTGATCAACATATGAGAATCACAAAACGTTATCCTCGCGCAGGATAAGATATCTCGGCTTGCCACGATCTATTCGTACACCGAGAGTATCGTCGCTGCTACAGTCCGGCGCGGTGGCAACGCTCACCTGAAATGGTTTGTCCCCGGAAATACATAACTAACCTAAACAATATTAGTATTTTTTCTTTATTTTTCTGTGTGGAAGTAAAGTCATTTCTTTTATAATAAATATGAGATATACCGGAAAGTAAAACTTCACTCTGCATCATCTTTTCTCGAATCACTAGTCTCTAATATGATACCTCTTGGTACGCTGTATGTAAATTTCTGTATATAGTTTCTCCTCACTTTTAGTGTGTGACCGATTGCTCTAGTTGTCAGTGACCTCATATGAATAAAAATATATGAAAGATGTATGTTAGTTTCCTGAAACTGGAAGTCAGAGTCACTTCTCGTTAGGGCATTGCTAAGTGTAGGCTTTGAAAAAGGACCCTACTTTAGGGAGTTGTGTCTTCTTTTTCAATCAAATAATGCAACATGATTTTAATAGAAATGAATACCAAAATAGTGTATGACAGGGTATCCAAATAGAAAAAAAAAATCGAAGGTGTGTTTTTTTTTTTTATTCGCATCGGAAGTTTTCGGCGCTTGACTTTTTTATATTTGCCTAAATATATCACGGCTATCGTATAACTCAGATACCTCATTAATTTTTTTTTAATAATAGCCATATATAAGTAGAATACAATCTGAAAACTATAGGATAATGATTAAATTATTTCTTGAGATACAGGCCTCCAAATTTTGCCATTTGTCGTTCGAGAAGGCATGTTTGGCAATTTTTAAAAAAATAAATATATTGTAAATAAATATTACTACTATATATCACAAGCAAGCTATACCCATAGTGTGTTTCTAAAAAGTATTAAAATTCTCCTAGTTTTATCGTTTTAGTTATTCAGTTTCAAACGTGCCCCCACCATCAGTCCGCGTTAATGCAGCTGTCCACATCTTCATGCCTTACGAATTTTCCTGTCCCCAAAATATTTTTCTGGTCAAAACTAAGTGTGGATTTGTTTATACCAGACACTAGGCAATGGCATGTAAAAACATCAGTTGGTTTAAAAATGTCTACCAGCCACCCTTTGGTAGATCTTATTTGAAATCTCCCAGCCACCATACACTAAAACAAAGAGCCTTTTAGTTATATTTGAAGTTGTCTAAAAACTAAATATTTAAATAATTAGTAAAATAAACAGTTCTGATCAAACTAAAACAAAAAGTATAGAACAAAAAAGAATAACTTTTGAATGAGCAGGAATCCAAGTCCCGTTATTTATATATCCCCGGTCTGGTAACGTCACTACTGCGTCACACCTGTAATCTTGAACCTCAGGTTGAAATCCTGGATGAGTTAAGTATTTTCTTTTTCAAAGAATTTTTAACGTTCCCTTCCGCTTAATCTCTACGATTCATTCACCCGCATGGCTTGATTATAAGGTTTGCACAGTAAAGGTACCTTTGTTCTACCTTTAACATTCCGTCTCTTAACGCGAACGTCTTAAAGTTTGGTTTGCAAGTTTGCGCAGCGTGAAACCATATGAAAGCCGTCTTACCATAAATGATGTGGTCACTTCGTCTTTTATTACTTTTCCACTTGACTCATCTTGATCGGACATTGGTAATTCCAAGCTGAAAATACCCAACGTTTTATAGTAGTGGGCATATAAAATGTTGACTATCAGTAAATTCTAAGTGTTATTAACAACTAACCTAGTTACAGGTATTCTTCTTAAGTATAATTTTAAAGTGCAAAAATGGTTGTGGTGTCTGAAGATCTATATATAGCAACGGTTTGTCAAAATTTGAATAAAAAAATTGTTTTTGTATCAACCATGCCCGGGTGCCGACCACACGCAAGTTGTTTTTCATAAGCTCTGGGCGACTGATATAAAGGAGATCATATCTGAATTCACAAATAAATATTCGTGATAGACACAATACCTACAACGTTTAGTTGGTCGGCTGAAGAAGCCTAAAGAGTGCAATCCAGTAAGAAACAGCCATTTGCCCAGGATAGACACTAAGCTGCATGACCCTAAGGCATGAAAAACTTGTAGTTTCAACTAAAAGGCATGGAAATATTGAACTTTAATAATTCTACTAAGATAACTCGCCTTCCATCGATGGTCATCTGCGAGTTCAGCATATGGGTGGCCAAGCGAAGTGTTTCTGGAGCTCTGTCGTCCTCAACCAAGTCGTCGATGGTTCGGTACGTGATCACTGTTTTGCCGTGCATTAGCAGCAGCTGTTCCATGTCCTTGAGTATGTGGCCTTGGTTGCTTACCAGAATTCTAGTCTGTAAAACAGTCGTCATGTTGTAAGAGAATATTGAGCGTAAAAAATGGGGGCATGAGAATTAAGACTATATTGGAGCGACGAAAATATCTATTGCCCCCAATAAAACTACTCAACAAAATATTCACGAGCACTTTCAATGGGGATATTGTTAATATTTTTCATAGTCGTACTAGTTAGAAAATGAAAGAGAGTAAAATTAGGAAAGTGTATTAGTAAAGCTTAATCGTACTAGTAGTAACACCTGCCTACGCAAAAGGAAGAATATAACCGAAATTGAGATTTAGCAGTGTTTCAGGGTAGAGTTACAATATCTGAAACAAGAATATGCTCAAAGTACTGCTCCATACAATGTTGTGTCTAGTGCCTTTACCGCTTATTCCTTGTTTATATTACGCAATGTTTGTGCGACCATATATATATATATATATATATATATATATATATATATATATATATATATATATATATATATATATATATATATATATATATATATATATATTAGATTTCAAAACAATAAAACGAGACAGGAAAAGCCGAAACTATTGCCTTAGTCGTGCATTTTTTCAACGAATAGGAACAATCCTTGCTGGCTCACATTCTTCTGCAGACAGGCTTCAAAATAAACTAAACTTAAGGATATCATCAGAATTTATGACACGTGTCAATGCACACGCTGGATCATTTTTTTTTAGGTCCAACTATTATTTATGTTTTTTTTACGCAAGAACGTATTATATGCTCAGGTAAGTAACGTTTTTAACGTGCAGAGTTACGGCGCGTTCACACTGGAAGCGGATCCGCAAACGCGAAGCGGATCCGCGCGTTCTCAACCGCAAAGCGGCTAGGATCGAGCGGTTGGAGCGCGTTTTTGCGAACCGCTTCGGGACCGATTTCTCCCAACCGCTTTCACGAACCGCAAAGCGGCAACCAATCACAACGCGACGCTGACGTGACGTCAGTGACTTTCGAAACAAGATGGCACTTGTCGCTGGTGAGGCGTCCAAGGCGCTGTAGTCCTAGCGTTATAGCAGACAAATCAACGGAGAAACGGGATGTCTACGTCCGTCACTTGAATCCGCCGCGAAAAGAATTGACTCGTAATTTTAACGGGCTTCGCACCGGTGATTTGGTTCGGGTGAGAGTTCGTTTATTATTCCGGGTGCCACAGCCCAAAGCTTGCTGCCCTGTTAGCCTCTGCCCGTAGAACGTCGGAACCCGCCCCTGATCGACCGAAATGTCAGCTTTTGTACCCACTAACGCAGTCGCGGGAACTATTGAAAGCTTTCGACACCGTGCATGACCACCAGGAAGGCCGATAGAGACGTCGTGAGCCTGATTGCATAGCCAACGCACTGCCGCGGAGCGGCCAGGGTACCTGCGCTAGCTCGATTTGAAAAGTTTACTACTAACAAAACAAATAAAGGGAACATAATGAAGGAATAAAGTGTACGTACCAGACGTTGCAAAGGTAATCCATACGGCGTTTATTTGTGCTTAATGCCAAACAAACAGTAGACTCGATCGACGTGCGAGTGACGAGAGGAGAGTCCGCCACCAACGAAGCCACGACCGGCTAGCACCGAACACACTGCCCCGCACCACGGTCCACCCCATCGCTCACAACCTCGAAAATGATAAGAGCGAACGAGGGAGAAAAAGCGGCCCTCTATCCCGAAAACAAGGTCAGCTATTCATGCGGGAAGGGTCCACTTCGAAGAAAAGGTCGGGGGCATCCTGTTCTGAGTCAGCAAGGCGCGCCTAGCTGGGCTTTGCTTGTGGCGAAGTCGAGGGAATCACAGGCGAGTTTGGCGGGTCCATGCTTCTTTTTTCGCTGCCTGAACTCGTGATGCGTGCGAACATCCCGGAGAAAAATCTTCAGAGTGCCAAAATGGCAAAATTCTGGCTTTGGGTCGTGGATTAAAGTGGATTTTGGATTGTAAAACAGGGTTGCAAACGCAAGTCTCAAAAGATCACGCGTGATCGCCGAGAAACCGCCAACCGCCTCTCGGTCTGTCTGAACGGGGTCGCTCGCGAACCGCATCCGCAATCGCTTCGCGAACGCGGATCCGCTTCCAGTGTGAATGCGCCATTAAGGAGCTCGCGTCGCAGAAAAGCCAGCGTTGGCGTTGGTGGCGTTGTGACGAAAAAATCCTGATTGGTTGATAGGGTCATGAGGTAACAGCCACATGACCTCGTGCGGAATTTCAAACAACCCAGAACGCTCACATGAAAGGTGACGTCACGCGTGTAGTGAAAGCGATTATGAAACAGGACATGTAATGCGAATTGAAGGTCGACGCAAGTCTCAAATGATATTACTTTATAAATTAGTTCATTTGACTTCAAGAAACAGTTCAAGTATTTTAGGCTGGATTCGGACCTCGGAACCTTCAGTTGCGAGCCAGAGAAGCTACTGACTAGGCCCTGTCCGCTGCACTTCCTGCTCACTGGCAGGAAGGGCATGAGAAGCGAATGAGAGGGCGTCGAGAAGGGGGCACGATAACGCTCTCGATTTCCACTCTTAAAGGCGAAACTTAAGCGTCCTGCAAGTTTATCTCAAATTTTGCAGCATTTAAGATGTTTCTGACTACCCTGCAAGCTCCCTGTTGAGTAGCATTACCGGGGAATCAGCCTTGCGCGAGTACGTAAAATAATCAAACGAATGATTCAATGAAAGATTGACTAGTATTGGCTTCGTCAACCGTTGATTAAAAAAATTGCTCAAATTAGGTTCTGCGCGCATATTTTATTTTGTTTTTATCTGGTTGAACCTAGTCATACCTGATTTTTTAGAAGGCCGTTGTTGCCCACCACCTGTTTGAAGACTCTGTCGGCCACCTTAGAATCCAAAGCATTCAGCGGGTCATCCAGCAGGCAGATGTCGGATCGGCTGTACGCGGCACGAGCGAGCGAAATGCACTGCTTCTGGCCACCGCTCATCGTTGTACCCTGAACGAAGACGTCATACACGGGTTTCACAACAGCGCACATGACCTCCCGCCGAATGCATATCGAGTCTATTATATACAGTAATGCCGGTTGATATAGAAGTGTTTCTTAAGCAACTTGCTTAAGAAACACTTCTAAATAAATAAAGCGAGAAAGAGGGATCAAACTGGTGACCAGTTGGACCAGGTAGGCCAATCTGGTGACCAGTTGGACCAGTTTGGCCAGTCTGGTAACCAGTTCGGCCAATCCGCTGACCAGTTCGGCCAATCTGGTGACCAGTTCGGACAATCTGGTGATCAGTTTTGCCAATCTGGTGACCAGTTAGGCCAATATGGAGACCAGTCAGGCCAATCTGGTGACCAGTTAGAAGGCAATCTCGTGAACAGATAGACAAATATGGTTACCAGTTAGACCAGTCTGGCTACCAGTTGCACCAGTTTGATTTCCTGTTAGACCAGTATGACCATTCTAAATACCAGTTTGACCAGTTAAAATACCAATCTGACCAGTTAGATTTTCAAACTGGTCTTTCCAATAGGGCGCGCTCTCGTCCAGCTCGCACGTTCGCACGTCATCAGATAGATGGCGCGAGAGTAACCGTGGACTTGTGGAGGATTTTCATCCCCCATTGAAAACTGCCCTCGCGCCATGCGCAAGCGAACCGCGACGCATTTTGACTGCACTGTCAGAAACCTCGATCAGAAGCGCTGGAGCTGGACGTGGAGAGCAGCCTCTGAAGGGTGTGTCTCTCTTGCTGAAATTCTAGGTTGTAAGACAAGGAAAAACTTCAGATGTCCCTAACCTTTTCCCCCACTTTAGTGAGGTCCCCGGCAGGGAACTTCTCGATGTCAGTGAGCAGCTCACAGGCCCGCAAAACTCGGCCGTAGCGCACCGGATCGAACTTCTCACCGAAGAGGATGTTGTCGCGGACTGTCATGTTGTACATGCAGGCAATTTGCGGGACGTAGCTGATGCGGCCCTGCGTCAAGCAGAACGTGTTATGAAAAATTAGTTTCACAGACATCAAGTTAAGAGTGCGTCTGCATCGGATAACTTGTTTGGACATAACAAACGACAACAATCTTCCCACTTTATGGAACGCTGGCATCCTAGTTTGAGGTATCCCTACCCTCTCAATCTGGCCAAATCCGATTAAAATAAAAATGGTGCAAGTTTTTTTTTTTTCTAAATCCTACTAACTTATCGACTTCACACGCTACGCCAAGATTGGCAATTGTCACACTTAGAAACTTGACTTTTGTATACCCATGTTAGTCATCAAAGGAAGCTGCCCCAGCGTGCCAAAAATGAGGTGACAATAGTGGCTTTATTCAACGGCTAAGATTCAGACAGAGCCACTTCATGAATAAACAATACACTTTCAGCGTGACAGGCCGCAAGCAATTCAAATACTATGACGAGCTCTATATGTCACATGTATTTAGGCTATTCCAATGCCCGAGGGGTTGACGGAGACGTCAACAATATATGACTTCTACGTTTCTTTATAATTTGTAATGGCTACATCTAGGGGCAGGCATCCTCCCGTTGTCCTCAATTTTTCTTTTTAATACAGCGGCCCAAACCCAGGTTGCAGGCCAGGGGAACGCCTAACTCAGCGTAAGGTTCAAAATTCTAGGGGCCTAAATTGGGCCTTATACGGTTATACGTTGACTTCTAGACTTTAAGGCCCTAAACTATTAGACCAAACCCTACTTCGGCCTAAAGAAGTGCTCGACCTGGGCAGTAAAATTGAGAAGCGTTGTGACATGGGAAAGTAGTCCCGATAGCGATTTCTCATTAACATCTTCCCAGATTTCGACGGACTTTAAAATTAACATAAAGACGACTGAAATACCAAGCAATCGCATTCAGATTGTATATATTAGGAGTTATGCAAATGACGCCAATGGGGTTTATGCACATAAGCTACAGTGAAACAAGATGGAACAGGGGAGCGCGAACACCTCGAGCAGACTCCTCGAGAGAAAAAAAAAAAAAAAGTCTCGTTTTTCGCTTCGTTAATTTACTGCACAACTACGAGGGGTGTACCATATTGATATATATTATATATCTATATATATATATATATATATTTGCTGCAGATGTCGGTGATTAAATTTGTAGGTGTGTACACATTTCCCCCTCCTCGCGGAATTCCTCCTGAAGTCAAATGCACTTGCACCCCCCCGTGTGACAGCCTCTCTATGACCTGCTGGAACCACCTGTTGGAAGTGCTCACACTCACGCCTGCATAGCTAGTACCATCTATCAATGACCAAGATAAAGCGCCTTCGCAGGTTTGTTTGTTTTTTCATGCTACCAAGCACGTAAATACCACTGGGGGCCCGGTCAGGCCTCACCCAAGCACAACAAAACGTCCGTCTGGTCGTACCTCGAGTGAGAAAGACAGCGTCACGTGAATGCACACGCCGCAGTGGTTGACCGGCACCTGATCGGGTTGGGCCGTCTTTCTGACACGTCGTACGACCAGTCAGATGTGTGATCGTGCAGGGGTAGGGCCTGATTGGGCCCCCAGTGGTTATGAATTTTTCGAGCGATTAAATAACCCCCGAAAGACGTCAATCCGTGGTTTTTTGATAAACCGGAAGCAGCTTTCCAGGTGGAGGTTTGAGGGACTCTCAAAAAGGGCCTCCAGAAGGGCATGGAGAGGCTGCCGTACACAGGGTGCAAGTGCGTGGAGAAGGGGGTCATACTTAGTGCCGAAAGTCCATAAAACACTTTTATTGAAACAGTTCTTTGCTTGTACAGGGCATACTTCCCTTTCATACTCATAAATACAAATAAATTAATATTACATTCATGGATAACTCCAGATCTACCATGTGAAATTAACACAAAAAACATCTCACGATGTAAATTCGCAAAATCGAGAGGCCACAGAGATCTTAGAATGTTCAAAAGCTATCGGAACAACTTAACGAAAGAGTTACGGCGTGTGGGAAAGCGTTATCATTTTGAGATATTGGAGGTATCTAGGTTATGCGAAAACAAATAAACTCTCTCCTTCGTCGGAATCGTTCATCCAATTCTGTTAAAACAATTATGCGTAAAGGGACTGACCCAACTGGGTGCTCATTGGCAAATGCTTTTAACGAACATATTTGCAAATACCGCAAGTACGACTCAAGCAAATTGCGTTTCGGTTTTCAGCGATGAAACGAAACATTGACTCGATATTTTGATAACCGGTTGTCAACCCAGGGGAAACGAATGCATTTGTCAGCTTAAAAATAGCGGAAGTTGTGACGGGGGATGGAATTCAAATAAGTCGACCCGTTAAAAGAAGTTATTTATTTGTTATCACCCGCGATAACTCATATATTAAATGTTTCTATAGTTACAGGAGCGTTTCCCAAGCGAATGAAGACTGCCAAAGTTGCAGTGTTACATAAAAAAGGAAGCGTAAACAAAATTGAAAATTTCATACCAAGCTTTATATTTCCACACTCAAAGAAATGCCAGCGCGTCTACTTACTCCGGAAATCACTGAAAAAGCCAATCATTGCGATCTAGAAAATCAGCTCAGCGAATGATGAGGCGGAACATTATTTTAGACCTTAAAATGAAGTCTGCGCTGTGGCATTACACAAGGCAAGCATGACGCTTTGCACTGCGTAATGCCACAGCGCTGGCTTTATTTTTAGGTCTAAACGGATGTTCCGCCTCATCATTCGCTGCACTGATTTTCTAGATCGCAACGATTGACTCTAAGTATTTTGAGGGTAAGTAGACGCGCTGGCATTTCTTAGGGCGCAGTGTTTTCAAGGCACTGGAAAAAGTCATTTACGCCAGATCAATAAACTTTTCAGATAAGTTTGACTTGATAACAGTATCACAGTACGGGTTTAGAAAGCACAAGACTACTAAATCTGCATTACCTGTTAAAAAAAAAAATTGTGTTGCCAACCTTTGAACGCAAAAAAGATGGCTCTGCAATATTCATAGAATTTACTAAAGCACTTGACTGTCTCAATCACCAAATTCAACTTGTCAAACTATGGATATCGAGGGCATGCTTTACAGCTCATGCGATATCTTGGGCATTGAATGCAATATGTCAGTTTCAATGCGAACTCCTCCAGCATAAAACCTATTTCATCTGGCGTAACGCAGGGTAATATTCTGGGTTCTTTCCTTTTTAATTTATACGTCAACGTTTGCATAAATATAAATGCAAACGAAATGCTTTTCAATATGCCGATGACACAAGTCTACTCTTTTCTGTAGATAACGCTGATTTGTTAACCTACATAGTAAACCTGACGCTCTCTAGATTAGAAATGTTGAGTCATAACAACGTGTTACAAATAAGTGTTGTAGGAGTGGAGGCTTGGTAAATCACACTCTACATATTTATTTACAATATTTACACTGTCCTTTCTGACTAGCTCATCAAGGGGCCTGTCGCCGAATCCCAGAGTCCGTGCAGCTCGTGGTCCAGGCACCTCGTGTCCGGCGAGAAGTTTTGGTGGCGCCCTCCTGTGGTTCCCCTTTGTGACGTCATTACCTTGCAAACAACAAGTTCGATGGTGTTTGTTATTAGCATGGTGGAAGCTTGAAATCATTGCGCTCTCAAAGGAACACTGCCAACACCGTCAAAATTAAAGTTCTTTCATTCCTCTTATTTCCGTCGATGAAAATCCCCTTTCCGACGTCATAGTCAGCGTTCGGCCAATCGTGGAAGGCCGACCACAGCGACGCTTTCGGTCGCGCACGGGGCTAATAGTTGCCGCTACAGGTACTCCCCCCCTAGCGAGGAAGCGGGCTGGCGAGCGTTCCTGGCTTCGAGGGGGTGCGTGTGCAGGCTGGTGTTCATCTGGAACCTGACGCGAGGTGGCTTTGGAAGGCGGGTGGTTCCGGATGAGTAGAAATCGGGTGATGAGTGAGCTGGCTTGAGTCTGTCGAGAGAGACTACTTCTTCTCGACCGTTGACGTCGAGCGTCATGTTCTTTTTGTCTCGACGCAGTATAAGATGAGGGCCGTCATACGGGGGCTGCAAGGGCTTCTTCACGCCATCTCGCCGAACGAACACGTGCGTACTTTTGTCGAGGTCACGGCTGACAAAAGTGTGTCTTGTTGAGGGCGTCCTTGGGCAGGTCGGCTGAAGGTCTTTCATTAGTAGCCGCAGCCGCTGAACATAGTTTCCTGCTGTTTCCTGTGAGATGTTTGCTGAGGAAGAAAAAAATTCACCAGGCAAGCGGAGTGACGTGCCGTAAACGTGTTCAGCTGCACTGCAATAATGTCCGATTTGAAGGCTGTTCTGATTCCCAACAAGATGTCGAGCTATTGGTTTGTGCTTTGATGGAGGCTTTCAGCTGACGATGAAAACGCTCTACCACGCCGTTGGAAATTGGATGGTATGACGTCGTATGGATGTGTTGAACTCCAAGGAAGTCGGAGAGAGTTCGAAATAAAGACGCTTCGAACTGACGTCCTTTGTCCGTTGTGATCGTCTGTGGGACACCAAAGCGACTAATCCACATTTCAATCAGTGTGCGAGCGACGGTTGTTGCGGTGATATCTTTCATTGGTGCCGCTTCGGGCCACCGCGTGAAGCGATCGACGCAGGTCAGAAGATACCGGTGTTCTTGGGATGGAGGAAGTGGTCCCACGATATCAACGTGAATGTGGGCGAAGCGAGTGTCCGGTGTGCTAAAAGTTCCCAAGGGCGCCTTGGTGTGCCGGTGAACTTTCGAGCGTTGGCACTGGACGCAAGTTTTGGCCCAGGACCTCACGTCAGCGTTGATACTAGGCCATATAAACCGCGAAACTATCAGTTTCTGAGTTGCTCGTATCCCGGGATGGGACAAGGAGTGCAGGCAGTCAAAAACTGCTCGTCGCAAGTCTGCTGGAACGAAGGGGCGGGGACGACCTGTCGAAACTTCGCATGCAACTGTGTCATCACAGTCGGGCATGCGTATGTCTTCAAAGACTAAATTCGTTGACGTTGTCCGTAGACGTTGTAGTTCGAGGTCGCCTCGTTGTGCTTCCGCCAGCTGTTCGTAAGGAACTGCAGGCCGTTCCGTGGAGCACAGGTTGACCCCAACTCTGGAGAGTGCGTCAGCTGCGGCGTTCTCTGTGCCCTTAACGAAGCGGATGTCGGTGGTGAATTCCGAAATATATGCCATCTGCCGTATCTCACGCGGAGTGTGTGCCGTGCTGTTGGAGGCTAGCGCGTAGGTCAACGGCTTATGGTCTGTCAAGACGAAGAAGCTTCGACCTTCCACGCTGTGGCGAAAGTGCTTGATGGCAAGGTATATTGCCAGCAGCTCACGTCCAAAGGTGCTGTAGCGCCGTTCTGTCGGAGTCAGCTTTTTCGAAAAGAAGGAAAGTGGTTGCCAGTTGTCTCCATCTTGTTGTTGTAGAACTGCCCCAACAGCTCCATCCGAGGCGTCGACCATGATGGAGAGAGGTGCGTCGCCCTTGGGGTGGCTGTGAAGGGTGACGTTGGCAATGATATTTTTCACTCTCTCGAAAGCTTGATTGGCAGTTGGCGTCCAATGGAGTGGCGCTGCTTTTACCTTGGTGGCCGGCAGTATGACGTTGAGGGGCTCGCAGACTTATGGCGCACTGTGGTATAAACCGTCGATAGAAATTCACGAGTCCGAGAAATTCTCGAAGTTTCTTCGCCGTCAGGGGTTGTGGAAAGCTTCGGATGACTTCGACTTTCTCGGGTAATGGCTGAATTCCACGGCTATCAACGTGGTGGCCAAGATATTCAAGTTCGTTGACGCCAAATTCACACTTGGTCGGATTGACGACAAGTCCGTATTCTTGGAAGCGCGAGAAGAGTTGGCGTAGATGTTCGACGTGCTCTTCCGGAGTGTTGCTGAATACAAGGATATCGTCGATATACGCGAAGGTGAATGACAAACCTCGGAGGACTGTGTCGACGAATCGTTGAAAGGTTTGTGCAGCGTTGCGGAGTCCGAAGGGCATTCGCAAGAACTCGTACAATCCAAACGGTGTGATGACAGCCGTCTTGGGGATGTCTGCAGGTTCTATGGGTATCTGGTAGAATGCCTTCACGAGGTCCACCTTGCTGAAAACCTTCGCGCCCTGCAGGATGCCACCGAAGTCCTGAATATGAGGGATGGGGTAACGGTCGGGCAGAGTACACTTGTTTAATGACCGGTAGTCCCCACAGGGGCGCCAGTCCCCGATTTTCTTCGGGGCCATGTGAAGTGCCGAAGACCAGGGACTCGAAGATGGCCTGATAAAACCAAGTTCATGCATGTGTTGGAATTCGTTCTTGGCTATCGTGAGGCGGTCGGGAGCGAGTCGACGTGGTCTGGCGAAAACCGGGGTCCCTTTCGTCACGATGTGATGGGTGACGGTGTGTCGGATGACTTGATCGGGAGCAGGTGGGCGAAACACGGCAGGAAATTCGTCGGCGATGGTTTGCCAGGGAGAACTCGTTTCTGTTCGTGGAAGAGCAAGGTTAAGAGGAGGGGACTTCGACACGATAACTTGGACACTCAATTGCGTCTCGGTGTCAAGAAGTTGATTTCTCCTCAGGTCCACGGTGAGTGCGAATCGCCGCAGAAAATCTGCTCCTATGATCGCCTGCCGAACATCCGCGATGATAAAAATCCAACGGAATGTCCGGCGGAGTCCGATGTCCAACGTCAGGGACCTTTCGCCGTACGCTTTGATCGGGGATCCGTTAACAGCCTGAAGCGGTGGGGACTCTTGGCGACGCCGGCGGTCCTCCAGCGTAGGAGGTACCACGCTTACCTCAGCCCCAGTATCCACCAGGAAGCGGACCTTTGTGTTGCGTTCCGTGACGTAGACAAGGCGGCCTGAAGTGTGGCTTTCGACGCTGGCGGCCTTCAGCGGCTGCCCATGTTCTTTCCCGAGTAGTTACACGGTGGGCGGCATGCTCTGGCTTGGGATCCGTATCTCTGGTGGTACCAGCATACTCTTGGAAGGGGGGACCCAGCTCTTGATTCACTGCGGCGCCGGGCAGCGTTAGCTCGTGGATTGACGGTCAAGGATCGGGAAGGTCGTGATTGGAGGTTACGAACCTCACGACTGAGCTCGCTCACCCTGGCCTCTATGTGATCGTTGAAGCTGAGGAGTCGAGCGAGCTGGGATGCAATGTCGTTCACAGTACTGCACGGCATGGAGGAGGTCTCTTGACGCACCGCTGAGATGGCAGGGGAGCCTACCTCCATGATTTGGTCGGCCATACGAGCAAGCGTGGAGATTGAGTCGGTGGCAGATGTGCTCAAAATCATCCAAACATGACTTGGTAGGCGTTGGAGAAAGAGTTCTTTAAATATGGATGTGTCCATCGTCGTGGCTTTGTCCCCAAGGAGGTGCTCCATCCGTCGCAATAATTCGGTTGGTTTGCGGTCTCCCAGCTCCTCCGCAGTCAACAGCTGCTGAAGACGCCGTTGCGCAGACTCTGTGGTGCGACGGATCAGCTCTTTCCGTAGAGTCTCGTAGGGCTGATCTGCTGGTGGAGAACGCAGAATGTCGCGAACCACGGATGCGGTTGACTGCGGGAGGGCCGCGACGACGTAGTCAAATTTGGTCAAAGATGAGGTGATCCTGCTCTTCCGGAAAATTGATTCCGCGGTCAGGAACCACAGTTCGGAATTGGACGACCAGAACTCCGGGAACTTGATGTTGAGAGTCGTCGCCCCCAGCGTCGTCGGGGCTCCGGGAGAGACACCATCGTCTCCGAGGCTCATGACGGGGGCACAAAGCTGGACTCACCCAAATATTTACGCTGTCCTTTTTGACTAGCTCATCAAGGGGCCTGTCGCCGAATCCCAGAGTCTGTGCAGCTCGTGGTCCAGGCACCTCGTGTCCTTAGCTTGCGCCTGTCCCGTGAGCTTGGCGCCGTTCAAGCGCTGGATCGCTGCCGATAGTGGCCGCTACAGTGTGATTAAACGCAAGCCGCGCTTTTTCGGCCTAAAAATAAACTTAATATTATAAAATATCTCATTCTAAATTTAACTGAAATTAAAATTATAATCTCTTTTAAACTTCTCGGTGTTGTGTTCCGTGAGAATATGTTGTGGGATAATCTCATAACTACCTTGTTCCTCAGCTATACTAAGTCGTGGGAATGTTCAATTTTTATGGTTATATTTGACAAACTAACGTCATATTAGTATTATATATTTTCTATTCTACTCCCATTCAAATTATTGTTACTTTGTTTGGGTCACAACGACTATGCCGAATCTCGAAAAGGTACTCGTGTTGCAAAAGAAAGCACAGAGGGCTCTAGGTGGTGTCCCGTTTAATTTTCACGTAGCTGGCTTATTCAAGAACTTTCACGTCGTATGTTTTCATTCATTATATTATCGTAAAATTACCACTAGCCTGAAAAATAAAGCATGTTAGAAATGCAAAGGTTTTAATAAGCGTTAATAAGACAAATCACATTTAATAAGACAAATCACAAGTCATTCGCAATTACCCTTCAAGGTTGAGAGATGGTCACACCGACAACAAAACTATGCCACGCAAATGCTGAAATACGTCTTTCCTAACTTACTAAATCTTTATATATCTAAAGGCACCGATTGAGCTAAGTTATGGCTAAGAAAAGCAAGTTGACTATTGTTTATTGATGAATAATTGCAGTCATTTTTCTTTGTCTTTCTGCGTAGTTTTTATCAATAATAACTTACCATTGTTGTTTGTCATGCCTTGTTATATAAAAAAATAAAATAATCTAAACCATGTTCTCAGCATGTTATGATGATTATCATCTCTACATATTTATTTGCCTTCTGTTTACGGTTCTATTTTGTCGCTCTCCAGCTTCTGTTGTAGGCGGTCAGGGACTCGTCAAGTTGTATCTTAGAGCTTTTTTTTTTCCTGTTCATCAAGTTTTGATTGAAATAAACATTGTTATTATGAATATCATTACCATTATTATTAGTATTGTTAATATACTATAATATATTATTGTCCCAAAAGCCTACTTTGGCTTTGACGGGCCCAAAATTAAAGGAAACAAACATGAAAGCGGAATAAATCACAACTGTTTTTTTAGAAACAGTTGTGATCAATCACTACAGCTCTGACGACTTTAAATCTCCTCGTCCCGTCTCACGGCAACTAGGGAACGTTTCCAAATATCTCGTCCCGAAATGCTACACACGGTATGGCAAAAATATGCGTTAATTTTACGTTCCACACATTTTTAATTAATTACCAGCAGATCTCTGGAACCATACGTCAAAGAAAAAACTCAAATAGCCCCTCCGTCATATGCATATAATAAAAAAGTATAACTGTCGTTCTTTTTTTTCTCGCATTTCTGTGGTGTACGTTTATGCGACTCCACTAGACTCATCACCTGGAAGTTCTGTTCCTCATATTTTTGTGTCGATCTTTGAATGTACTGTGAACAGACGTGCCGTGTGAGTGTGCCATTTTTTTTTTCACTCTGCTTGACCCCTCATCTCGATGTTCTGTGCCTCAAATATTTGTGTCGATTTTCTTTTAATGTCCCATGACCAGACGGACAAACCAATTTTAACTTTTTTCTCCTGTCTCTGTGTGTTTGACATCAACAATTTGTTTTCTTCTAATAATTTATATTGATCAGTACTACTGAAGTGAACATTTATTGTGGTCTTCTAGTGTCTTAACTTGTTTCTTTTTTTTTCTTGACCGACTATGTTACCAATTCTACCTAAAAGGGTTCAGTCACACAAGCCCATGTCGGCTTTGACAAACCTGACTGGTTTGTCATGAGTATAGTCCTCAAAAATGAATGAATTATTATTATTATTATTATTATTATTATTATTATTATTATTATTATCTTATATCGATCCAAATGTCTCATGCCTCTTTCTGTTCGTAAGGTTATTGCTCATACTCTTGGATACAGTATCCTTCGGTATGGCATAACAGTTTTTGGTAATTGTTCCGCTTTCTGGAGAGCTAGAATTGACAGCATCCTTAAAGCAATCCTAAGGAGTGTCTCCTATATGAGGTATTCACTGGCCGCCATATTTGAGGTCACTGTTTAGAGCGCATGCTCAGAACGAGCTCGCATTAATAGGCTGCCAAGACCGGCAATCTTGGTGGTGCGGAATGCACGTGGCGAAAGAACTGTGGAAGCTCGCGTTCAGCACGCGCTCCGCAGCCGAACACACAGCTATGGCCGCCAGTGAATACTTCCTATAACATGAAAGTACCTGAGGACACCACCCTTTTCGACATTCTTCAACTGCCTGACTTTCACACCCTCTATGTTCATACAGTTATTTTGCGACATTTCTGGAGCTCTGAATTCAAAACTTTAAGCTCATCATCTCGTGCCCTCCGACACGTGCAGCCTTTCCAAATACCTCTTGCGAATACCCGATACGGTGAAAGTACGCGAGCATATTACGTTCCAAAGATTTTCTCACAGCTGCCACCCGAGCTTCTAGGCCTTACCTCGCTCTGTAAACTTAAGAAATCACTTAGAAGTATGAGGTTTTGATGATCTCTGCTTTACATTGTTTAGTGTTTCCCAGTGTGGGTTGCACTTGTGTAGCCTGGACGTCCTGGACAATCGCTCGTTGGACGCCGTGTACTGCAATTTCGTTTTTCGCCTGACTATTTTTTTCTTTTTCTTTTCCTCATCAGGCGCGACACTTTGGTCTTTGTGATTATCGTTATTTTTATATTAAGTTCTTTTAAACCTTATTTATGTACTTGCATCAGTATTTGGAGGTGTGATTCTGTGTGTTGCATGCACCCAATTGCTGACTATGACTTTGGGACATTCTAAGGACGTGTGTATGTCAATCTGTCTTATTTCCTTTTTGTATACCGGGTAGCAATGTTTAAAGTGTTAATTTTAGGGTAGCATCCCACAAGCCTTGTTTTGGCTTTGATGCGCCCGTCACGCAAACTTTGCTGTGCTCCATACAATAAATGTATTATTATTATTATTATTATTATTATTATTATTATTATTATTATTATTATTATTATTATTATTATTATTATTATTATTATTATTAATTATTGATTGATTATTGATTATTATTATTATTGATTATTATTATTCGACCTGAACTCGCGTGGCTGAATGATGACATTATTGCCGCAATCAAATATAAAGAACTTTTGTGGACGCGCAGTCGACAGTCACCGAAGAACGAGGAATTGCGCATTAAATTTAAAATTGAACGCAATAGAGCAACCGCAATGATCAAATTGGCTAAGCGTAATTATGTTAAAGCAAAGTTAGTCGAATCACGCTTTGACACCCGGGTAACTTGGTCTCTTGTCAACGAACTCCGTGATGGTCCCAGTGCTAGACGTTCAGTTGACGAAACCGTGGAAAAGTATTTCCCGTGTAGTCCTCTCTCTGCAGCCAATACTTTCAACACCTATTTCGGAAAGACCTCAAGCATATCGCGCGATAATGAAGTTGACCTCTCGCTCTCAATCATTCCAAATGTAGCGTCCGCTTTCCTCCCTGAAATAACAGAGCAAGCGCTACAAACTATGTTGTTCAGCTTTAAACCTCGTCTGTCTCCTGGAATTGATGGTGTGCGAATGTCCGATCTGTGTTGAAATTACAACTCACTAAAAAATATACTTCTACGAATGTTGAACGCTTTTATAGCTTCAGGCATAATTCCAGACGACCTTAAAATAGCAATTTTAAAGCCTTTATCTAAAAGTGGAGATCACGATAAGGTCGAATGCTATCGCCCTATCTCGATCTTGCCTTCGATAGCGAAGAGTTTGGATAAACATATATTTATAACAATGACTGATTTTATGGATAAATTTAATCTTTTTTCTCCACAGCAGTTTGGTTTTGTTATTGGAAAAGGCACACAACCTCTTCTTGAGGACTTCTCTGATCTGCTGAACACTGCCTTCGAAAATAATCTTGTTACGTGCGCACTTTTCTTAGATGTTTCGAAAGCTTTCGACTCTGTGTCACACAAATTTCTTTTGAAAAAACTCCTTAGCTTAGGGTTCAGGGGTTCATTTTATTCCCTGCTTAAAAACCTTCTGTCATACCGAACACAGCTAGTTTCGATATCTGGACAATACAGTGCTAAAATATCTTTGAAATCTGGCGTACCTCAGGGGTCTGTGCTCTCGCCTCTTCTTTTTAATATTTATGTCAATCACCTTTCCCAAGTAGTGAAATACAGTAAGATATTTCAATATGCAGACGATACCGTTCTAGTATCAAGTCATTTACATTACAGTAAGGCAGTAGAATTACAGCAGTTTGATTCAATTAAGATCATGGATTGGTTTTCAAGAAATGTCATCAGCGTCAACACGAAAAAAACGCAACTAATGCGCTTTTCTAGTCCGCTTATGAGAGTAATTTTAAACAAGACAATACTTCTGCATGCTTCAGACTGTACTTCTTGTGAATGTGTGCCAGTAGACTACGTGAACACAAAAAAAAATACTTGCGAATTTATTTTGACTCTGATTTATCGTGGAACTCCCATCTTTCCTACATCATGAAGAAGCTGCGAGCAGCATCCTGCACGCTCTACAATATAAGAACATTTATCCCCATGTCAACCCGAAGACTCATTGTGCACGCACTCGTTTATAGTGTGCTTCGATATGGAATAACATTGTTCGGGCAGTGCACAAACCTATTAGAAACTAAAGTGAATTCTCTCTTAAAGGGCATCTTGCGTAGCGTGGCATATGGCTCCAATATTCAAACATCCGACAACATCTTTGACGATCTCTCTTTACCAACCTTTCGAGCCCTATTTATGCATACCGTGATACTCCGACATTACTGGGATAATACCTTCAAGGTTCCCAACGTGGTTTGTCGTGACCTTCGGAAAGTGGCACCATATGCCACGCCGCGAATCAGTACTCATTTTGGGACATGCATTCGGAGTTATTATGTTCCAAAGACCGTTAACCAACTCCCACCTGTGCTGAGTGACATCACGTCTCGTGGAAAGTTAAAAAGAAAACTGAAGACTGTGTGCTCCTCCATAGGATAATAGCGTCAACCTTCAAGACTTTTCGTAATGAGTTTGTACTTTACAATTCGTCTTTAACGATATTTACCTTGTCGCGTCTCTGAATCTCTGTAACTTCTTTGTTCTGTGTTTTTTTTTTTTATTGTTATGTGTGCTTTTGTAGATATTTTGTTGGGATCAGTTCTACAAGTCTTTAGGACTTTGACGGTCCCGAAATGATA
Source organism: Ixodes persulcatus (assembly GCA_013358835.2). Lineage (NCBI taxonomy): Eukaryota > Metazoa > Arthropoda > Arachnida > Ixodida > Ixodidae > Ixodes > Ixodes persulcatus. Next base: position 136,945 of record JABSTQ010011558.1, read on the forward strand.
CTTTGAGGACGTTTAAGCACCTGCAATAAATTTATTATTATTAAATTTATTATTATTATTATTATTATTATTATTATTATTATTATTATTATTACTAGAATAATTAGTATCATTATTAGTATCGTAAATATATCTTTACAATTATTATTATTATTATTATTCGCTTGTTCCAAAAGGAGACACATAAGAATTGTTGATCGCAAAGCATTTGACAAACTAATCGCTTCGTAGGACTGGAACAATTTCTTTTTCTTTTTCTGATAAAAGTTTGTCCTGTCTCTATTGTCCCTCATGAGCCTCCACTTTCTAGGTGTTTAACAAGCACCAACACGCTCAAATAGTACAAGTTTAAACAATTTCTTGCGGTCTTCTAGTCAACAGGAAATTTATTCAGATTTCATTCAGCTGTGAAAAACTCGCAGATTCCAGTACAAAGTTAATTACTGTTAAAAAGTGGCGTTCTGAACTCGCGTGGCTCAATGACGACATTATAGCTGCAATTAAATACAAAGACATGTTGTGGAAGCGCAGCCGTCAGTCACCGAAGGATGAGGAATTGCGGATTGAATTTAAAATTGAACGTAACAGAGTAACAGCAATTATCAAATCAGCTAAACGCAATTATGTTAAAAACAAAGTTGGTTGAATCGCACTTCGACAGCCGGGTTACTTGTCTATTGTGAACGAACTCCGTGGTGGTCATAGTGCTAAATGTTCAGTTCACGAAACCATCGAGAGGTATTTCCCTGGTAGTCCACTTTCAGCGGCCTATGCTTTTAACACATATTTTGGAAAGACCTCGTGCCTCTTGCGAGATGATGACCTTGTCTCCTCCCCTTCAATTAATACCAATGTTGCATCCGCTTTCCTTCCTGAGTTAACAAAGCTATCACTACAATCTCTGCTGCTTACTTTCAAGCCTAGTCTTTCACCTGGAATTGATGGTGTGCGGATGTCCGATCTCTGCAGGAATTACAACTCGGTAGAGAATATACCACTACACATGTTGAACGGTTTTATAGCTTCCGGTGTGATTCCAGACGACGTTAAAACAGCAAGCGTGAAGCCTCTATATAAAAATGGAGACCGGGGTAGGGTCGAAAGCTATTGCCCTATCTCTATCTTGCCTTTGATAATGAATATTTTGGAGAAGCATATTTTTCTAACAATGACTGCCTTCATGGATAAATTTAATCTGTTTTCTCCGCAACAGCATGGTTTTGTTTGGAGAAAAGGCACACACCCTCTGCTTGAGGATTTTTCAGATCTACTCAACACTGCCTTTGATAATAACCTTGTCATGTGTGCACTTTTTTTATGTTTCAAAGGCTTTCGATTCTGTATCGCATAAGGTTCTTATGAGTAAACTTTACAGCTTAGGCCTCAGGGTTCCTTTTTACATCCTACTTAAAAACCTTCTCTCAAACCGTACTCAGCTAGTGTCAATATCCGGACAACACAGTACGAAAGTATCTTTGAAATCCGGCGTTCCTCAGGGATCTGTGCTCTCCCCTCTTCTTTTTAATATTTATGTAAATGACCTGCCCAAGGTAGTGAAATACTGCAAGATCTTTCAATACGCAGATGACACTGTTCTTTTATCGAGTCATCTACATTACAGTAAGGTGGCAGAATTACTGCAGCTGGATTCATTTGAGATTATGGATTGGTTCTTGGCAAATTTCATAAGTGTCAACGCGAAATAAATGCAACTGATGTGCTTTTGCAGTCCTCTAAAGAGCATACCTTTGAACAAGACAATACTCCTACACGCTTCAAACTGTATTTCTTGTGCATGTGAGCCAGTGGACTACGTGACCGTTACAAAATACTTGGGAATTTATTTTGACTGTGACTTATCGTGGAATTCGCATATTTTCTACATCTTGAAGAAGCTACGAGCGGCATCATGCACCCTTTACAACTTAAGAACTTTCATCCCAATGTCAACCAGAAGACTTCTTGTGCATGCACTTGTGTATAGTGTGCTTCGATACGGAATAACTTTGTTCGGGCAGTGTACAAACCAATTGGAAATGAAAGTGAATTCTCTTTTGAAGGGCATCTTACGTAGCGTGGCATACGGCTCCAGCGCTCAAACATCCGATAAGATCTTTGATGATCTTAACTTAACATCCTTTCGAGCTTTATTCATGCATACGGTTGTACTCCGACACTACTGGGATGACACCTTCAAGGTTCCCAACCTGGTATGTCGTGACCTTCGAAAGCTGGAGCCATATGCCACGCCGCGTATCAACACACATTTTGGGAAATCCATTCTCTCTTATTACGTTCCACACATGTTTAACAACCTCCCACCTCTGATGAGCGATATCACTTCTCGCGGAAGGTTAAAAAGAAAACTGAAGATTATTTGCGCAATTATGGTTTGACATCACTAACCACCAAGACTATGATCTGTCTTAAACAGATGTTGTGCGCGCAATCCACAATTCTTCTTTAACAATTTTTCAAACTATTTTGTATCTTTTTTTTTACTTTATGTGTGTATGCTTCTGTTGTGTACGCCCTCACTAGATGGCGCCACCGACCCACTCTGAACGACTGCGCCGAGGAAGGCGAAGAAACTCTCGTCAGAGGGAGCCGACTCTGGAACCGCGTCGAGGATGGCTGCTGCCATTCCAAACGCTTGTTATTAATAAAGTATTATGTTATACCCGAACCCCGAAGTACATAACAACTGGCGACGAGAAACGGATCGAAGACAAGCCGGAGAAGCCGCCAAGCAGCAGCACCACGGGATGACCCGGTAGGAATTCTACACTGTGCGTGAACTTCCCGCGCGTGAATTCCGAAACTAGAGAAATGGCGACTTTTGGCAAGCTAGAAGAGTACGACAACAAGGAGCCCTGGTTATCCTACACGGAAAGGGTTGACGCGTTCTTCAATGCAAACGGCATCGAAGACGACGAGAAGAAGAAATGGATCTTCCTATCCACCGTCGGGACCAGCACTTACGCGACGCTCCGGAGTCTGCTAGCACCTGCGAAGCCAAAAGAAAAGAAGTACAAGGAGCTCATGGCTACCTTGAACAGTCACTTCAGCCCTCCACCGTCGGAAATCGCCGAGAGTTTTCGCTTCAACACACGAGTACAGCTCGAGAACGAAAGCGTCGCTACGTTCGTCGCCGAACTTCGGCAGATGGCAGAACACTGCAACTTCGGAGCAGCTCTCAACCGCATGCTGAGGGACCGCCTCGTGTGTGGGATACGGGACAAAACCGTGCAGCAAAGACTGTTGGTGGAGAAAAGCCTAACCCTGGAGAAGGCTGTCGAAATCTCGAGGTCGGCGGAAGCAGCGGAACGCAACGCGATTGAGATACAAAGAGGCCACGTGGACGCAACCACTTCGGGAAACCAAGAAGGTACCACCAATCATCTCAAGTTCCACAGGAAGAAAAATGGTCAACAGGGACCTAAAGGCCAAAAATGGAAGGATCCAAAGGCCACAGCTAAAAAGAAGCCAGGACCACAAGATAAAGCAAGTGCTTGCATTCGTTGTGGTTTTCGGGATCATAAGTCCCCGGACTGTCCGCACATCAACACAAAGTGCTACAAGTGCGAAAAAGTTGGACACCTAGCAAGTTGCTGTTTGTCGAAGACTGATAAGCCAAAGAAGCAGTCCACAAAACAAGTGAACGTGCTGGAATCAGTTGGTGAACCATCCGAGTACTACTTGCATGCACTGCAAGCAAAGTCAACTGTGAAACCAATCACGGTAACATTCATGGTAAATGGACTTCCAATTGAGATGGAGCTAGATTCAGGATCTCCTGTCTCTCTGATCTCCGAGGATACGTACCTGAGCCATCAGAGAAGTCTGCCTAGACCAGCTGAAACGGACATCAAGCTCAAATGCATCCGTGGGCCCATTCCTGTGCAAGGAACTTTGACTGTGGACGTAAGTCTCGGTGAGACCAAAAGTCAACAGACACTTCTGGTTGTTTCTTGCAAGAGCCCTAACCTTTGTGGCAGGGACTGGATGGCAGCATTTGACCTGCTTCCACGGCAAGTAAACTCCACTCAACTGGGAGAAACTGCAACCGACCGAGGGGTACTGGAAACACTCCAGGAATTCGAAGAGGTCTTCAAACCAGGTTGCGGTGCATTCAAGGGACCTCCGGTGCATGTGGACGTTCTACCTGACGCCCAACCACGGTACTACAGAGCCCGCTCAGTACCATATGCACTGAGGGACAAGGTGGAACTGGAACTCCAACGACTTGAAGAAGAAGGCATCATCACGGCCATAGACCACTCTGATTGGGCATCCCCCATCGTACCAGTGCTAAAAGCTGATGGCAAAAGTGTCAGGATTTGCGGAGACTACAAGTTAGGTGTGAATCCTGCAGTGATGACAACCCAGTACCCACTGCCCAAAGTGGAAGACATCTTTGCTTCGCTGCAAGGAGGAGTCAAGTTTTCGAAACTAGACTTCCGTGAAGCATACAACCAACTACTTGTTGATAAAGAAACCAGCAAGCTCCTGGTCATCAACACACATCGAGGACTCTTTGCTTACAACCGTATAGCATTTGGCGTGTCCTCGGCTCCTGCACTTTTTCAAAGAAGAATGGAAGAGACCCTGCAGGGAATTCCAGGAACATCTGTCTACCTGGATGATGTTCTGGTGACTGGAAAGACCGATGCAGAACATCTAGAGAACCTAAGGAAAGTTCTCCAAAAAGTCAAAGACTCTGGACTGAAGCTCAAGCGAGAGAAATGCGAGTTCTTCAAAGAATCACTCTGCTATCTGGGCCATGAGATAAACGCAGAGGGGCTGAAGCCTTCAAAGAAAAACGCAGAAGCTATCATTGAAGCACCTGAAGCCAGGGACGTCAGTGAACTGAGATCCTAATTGGACTTCTTTCGTACTACGGCAAGTTCATTCCGAATCTGTTCACAGTGCTTGCACCCTTGTATGCCCTACTGCACAAGAACACCCGCTGGCAATGGACAGACACTGAACGAAAAGCCTTCGTCGAAAGCAAGAATGCCATCATGGAGGCAAGGGTCCTGACCCACTACGACCCATCGAAAGAGCTTGTTCTGGCATGCGACGCCTCACCGTATGGTGTGGGTGCTGTGCTCTCGCATCGGAAGGATGGCGTAGAGTCGCCACTCGCATTCGCATCCCGGACTCTGACACCGGCCGAGAGGAATTACTCACAGTTGGAAAAGGAAGCACTGGCCATTATTTTTGGTGTCACACGGTTCAGAGACTACCTGCTGTGTCGAAGTTTTGTGCTCATCACTGACCACAAGCCACTTGTGGGGATTTTTCGGGAAGACAAGGCAATTCCAGCCATGACAGCTTCGCGCATCCAACGCTGGGCTCTTACCCTTGGAGCCTACAGGTACAGCATCGAGCACCGACCAGGACGTCTCAACGGAAACGCCGATGCCATGAGCAGGCTGCCCTTGAAGACTGCACACACAGATCCTCCGGAACCTCCGGAACTGGTCAACTCAATCTCAAGCTTAGAAAAGCTGGAGATTTCGGTCAAGCAACTACAACAATTCACAAGCAGCGACAAGGACTTAAGCCAAGTGCTACAGTGGGTGGAGGAAGGATGGCCACAAAAGCCTCCGGACAAGTCACTACAACCATTTTGGAACAGACGTGACGAGCTAAGCGTGCATCGGAATCTCCTGTACTGGGGAAACCGAGTGGTTGTGCCAACCCCTGCTCGCCAACACATCTTAGACCTGCTGCATGAAACTCACCAGGGAATGGTGGTCATGAAAGGTATGGCGAGATCTCTTGTGTGGTGGCCGAACATGGACGCAGAAGTAGAGCGCTGTTCACGACAATGTTCACAGTGCCTCCAGAACTCCCCAATGCCACCAAAAGCAGAACCGGTACCCTGGCCCGAACCAAAGGAATGCTGGGAGCGTCTGCATCTCGACTATGCAGGACCATTCGAGGGGAAGATGCTACTGGTGTTGGTAGATGCGAAGTCAAAATGGCTTGAAGTCATCATTGTGGCAAGTGCCACATCCGAGCAAACCGTAGAACACCTACGTGACATTTTTGCAAGGTTCGGACTACCAAGGTGCATTGTAACAGACAATGGAACTCCATTCACTGGTCAGCCCTTCCAAGACTTTGTTCAAGGAAATGGGATCAAGCATCTCCGAACTGCCCCTTTTCATCCAGCATCTAATGGCTTAGCAGAACGAGCTGTTCGCACAGTCAAGGATGGACTCAAGAAAACGGAGGGAAGAGACCTCAAGCTCCGACTTGCTCAATGGTTGCTCATGTATCGCCGAGCACCCCGTCCGAACGGAACGTCTCCAGCAAAACAGATGCTGGCTTATCCAATGAAAGCAAGACTGGACCTCTGTATTCCCAGGAAGGGTGAAGAGGCAATTCTGGAGCAGTTGCCGACAGAATCTAGGCAACGGGCCGAGCAAGAAGAAAAGGAAAAGGGACTACGCCACAAGAAAGGGAACAAGGTAGCAGTTCGCAATTTCGGTAAGGGACCTCGATGGTGGTTGGGCGAGGTGGAGAACACCAGCGGTGCATCCATTGTTACTGTGTCAACTCCGCAAGGGCAAGTGCGCCGCCACGTCGACCAAGTAAAGCCACACTTGACCGCTTTAGCATCGAGTCCTAAGAAACAACTACCACCTGACCAGGATCAAGGCTACACAACGAGCAATGCAAGGACAGCGGAGAGTTCAAGGACGCCCAATATGAGACGACCTACACGAACTGTTCGCAAGCCCCTTAGATTTACATAACCTTCATTAAGAAGGGAGGAGTGTTGTGTACGCCCTCACTAGATGGCGCCACCGACCCACTCTGAACGACTGCGCCGAGGAAGGCGAAGAAACTCTCGTCAGAGGGAGCCGACTCTGGAACCGCGTCGAGGATGGCTGCTGCCATTCCGGCCGCTTGTTATTAATAAAGTATTATGTTATACCCGAACCCCGAAGTACATAACAGCTTCATTATGAATTGACATCATGAACCAGCAAGACTGTTCCTCTACAGATGTTGTGCACGCGATCCACATTTCTTCTTCTTTAACAATCTTTTTCAAACTCTTTTGCTATTTTTTTTTTACTTTATATATATATTTTTGTGGTAGATTATTTTTTGAAAGATCAGTCGTACAAGTCTTTGGGACTTTGACGGCCCCGAAATGGTATTTTGGAGAATTTGAGGCAGGTGCAATAAAATTTATAATAATAATAATAATAATAATAATAATAATAATAATAATAATAATAATAATAATAATAATTATTATTATTATTATTATTATTATTATTATTATTATTATTATCATATTGAGCGGCCTTTGCAACAAACAATTTGCTGTAAATCAATGCGGTACACCCAACGTGTCTCTCCCATTAAGTCCGACCGCTGTCGACGCTGCCAATGCAATGGAGTCCAAAGTCCCTTGATACTTCTTTTACAACTAACGGCAACCAATATAAATGACAAAGCACATTCCGCTGGAACAAAATGGCGGCATTCAGTTCGGTATTCTGCTGAGCGCCGCCATTCACTTCCTAAAACCTGCACCGTCACACAATCGGCGCTTCAAAGACTGTCGCTAACGTGTGCAAAGCTTTTATCTAGGAAATTTAATGGTGTCTGTAAATGAGCGCCAAAATTAAATCGTAACGACGATCTTTTTTTTGCGCTTGATATTATTAACGACACTGTACCCACAAAGAGAATATGCCAAACATCCGCGTTTTTTTTGTGTGTGTGTGTGAGTGGTTTGTTTAGTGCTAGCAAACGCACGCAAATGACGACCGACGTTACGAAGGACATTTTGCCGCTGCTTGATTAAGTTCATGGGATAGTAGCGTTGGTGGCAGTCGGACCTGGAGGGAAAAGGAGAATACCATAATATCACGAAAGATAGCCTTCTAAAATCCAGAAAACATTTAGTGAAAATAAGGAGTCGGTTAACTTTCTGTGTGCAATCAAGAAAGGTTTAAGAAATTATATTTTTGGATTATGCGTTTCTGCCCAGCTTGCTATCGCGGCGAGGGGCAATGAAGCAGACATGACTGTACTTCCCACTCAGCAATATTCGCTTATATCCCACAATAGCTGACTAGACGGATTTACGCCGAGGTCATCATTCATCTGAACACAATGATTAATAAAAACTATATTTCGGTATTAAAAAAAGATTTGCCAATTAAACCATAAATAGGGGCGGTTACCTTTCGGGGGTGGGGCATCTTTCGGGATTTTATGGGTAGTTGTTTTTTTTTATTTGGTTATCAGAAACAAAAATTGCCCTTGATTTATGTGCGTCTTCATGAAACAGCACTAACCAGCCACTCGCCGGCTAGATTGCTATCGTTATTTGTATTATCTTGAGAGTTGATTTTCTGTGGGCTATTTCTTGTACCTGACCTTTTTAATACGTGTCACTACGGCTCTATTTCAAGGCAACGGCGGCTGGCGCGACAAAGCGCTGGCTACTTTAATGCGGGACGCAGGCAGCACATTTGGTCGTTTGTAGGCATGAGGCCATTTTTCACCGAGATTTCCACAGATTGTATCTGGTGTAGTGCTTCACTAACCAGGACGGAAAAAACTCAATAGTTTCACCAGACCTCCAAAACCTGGTGGCAACTTTCACCGTCTAGCAACACAGTCGTCAAGGCATTTGGAGGATGCCACGCGCGCATTGAGAGGCTCTTACGGAAGTCCTGATGGTGCCCTTTATGCAGTGCATGTCTCCCAAGATGGCCGACAGAAGCGAAGACTTGCCACTGCCCACGAAACCGGTCACTCCCACCAGGGATCCCGGCGCAATGTCCAGGGACACTGAGTTCAGTGTTGGGCTCTCCAGGTTTTCTTTTCTCTTGGTCCAGGCGAAGGTGCACTTCTCCATGACGATCTTGCCTGCGAACACTATGTTAACAATGCTTTCATATTAACTAAGATATGGCTTAAACATATTTCATGAATTTCAATTTTTCTAGGTATTCGCGTCCGAATCGGGTACAATAGATAAATAGGACGATTAAAATAACTTTAAGCTAAACCTACTTGGAGCCTCAGGCAGCGATCGAAATTTCAATAAGTGATAGTGTTTTCAGCGCTGAAGACGCAGAGCCTCATACCGAAACATAGGTTCTGACACAGTGGCTTTCATTAGGCTTCTTTACATGTGAGAAGTCTTCTCGTCGAAGAGTTGTAGACTAGTCACGACGGAACTCCGGACGCGGCATAGCAAATAAGCGTTCTCTTTTTCTCTATTTGGTCACGTTAAGGGCTGTCCAAACAGGACACGCATCTTGCAGGGCAAGGCAAAACATTGCGCACGCTTCTCAACGAACGTGAACGTTTCGTTGCTTGCGTACGTTTTCAGTGTGAACATCGGCCACGCAAATAGAAATGATTTCCTACTCGTCTCCTTACTGTCATTTCCGCCCCTTTCTTTTTTTCGAGTGCTTCAGAACAAACAACAGTGGAGGGCTTGTCAACAGAAATCAGTGTGCAGTTGCTACGTCCTGCCCTACGTCATGAGCACACTCCAAGCCATTGCCCAAAGACGACGGCGGAGGGTGGTGTTCAACCAACAAAAACACACCGTAAAGCACACCGGAAGCGGAGAGAATGCCTCTACTTCCGTCCAGCAAATGCTGTGCACAGCAGAAAGCGTGTCCTGTGTAGACTGACTTCTGCCGACACCTCGGCTACCGTTCGGTTGCTCTAAGAGATAAAATCGTTTGTCAATTCATTAGTTATTAACTTGTCTTAATTACAAAATCAAAAAGTAAGATTTAGTGTAGCATATAATAGGATAAACGCGTTAAATAAAAAACAAATATTTGAGAGGGCTGGCGTTAAACGAAGAGAGAAAAATACTGGCTGATTTAAGGAGCGTCCAGGCTCTTTAAACCGATCGCAAAATTCGGTATCTTAACCTATCGCGCTACGACTTTGTGGAGCGTTGCCCACAGATGATGCATTTTTTGTAAAATTTGCAAAATAACGAACTGCTTGAGGAAAAAGTAAAGAAAGAAAAAGGCTTAGCTCCTATGAAAACGTTGCGAAGCCACCGGTCTTCAAACCATAGGGCGCCCTATAGTTTGAAGACCGGTGACCTCGGTGCGTTTCCATAGGAGCTAAGCCGTTTTCTTTTCTTTTTTTTTACTTTTTCCTCAAGCAAGATTCGCTCTTCGCAAATTTTACAAAAAAAAAAAAAATGCATCATCTGTGGGCAACGCTGCACAAAGTCGTAGCGCGATAAGTTAAAAAACCGAACTTTGGTGTCGATTTAAAGAGCCTGGCCGCTCCTTGAATCACCCAGTGGTATACAATGAGAGGTAAGGCCCATATCGAGGTTTCCATTTATTTCCTTGGCCTCCCGGTGTCTGCAATTATTTTTCGCCCAGTGTCTAGGTACCCTTGCTATGATGCGGATGCTCTTCATGAATAGATAGTTTTCCAATAGCGTACCAAAATGTTACCCTTTCCTAAATATAGCCTCGTCCCCAATGCTCTTGCGGCGAACCGAAACCGTGAAGGTGCTTTTCGGTGCGTGCATTAGTTATCACAAATTACGTCAATATCTCAAACGTCTTTATATGCCCTTGCGTTGCGCTCGTGATGCTCGACTGCAACGCGATGGCATATAAACAAAGCATAGAATATCGACGTCATTTGTGATAAATATTGTAGTACGCCTCCTCTCGACTGCAATTCTCAAAAGATAGCGACAGTGCACTCCTGCGGCTAGGGCATTTCATAAAATGTGTTTGAAAATCTATCACGGTGGGGTGTGACCGCCAGCAACTTCCTGCTTGGGACAAAAATGTAAACGCTTCTCAGGGAAGTTGGCACCAGACTACTCTTCCCAAGGTAACGCAGGGCTCGTTTTGTATTCTCCTAATCAATTCAATCTCGAATGTCACAGAAAACAAAATTAAATATCCCTTTTTTTGCCAAGCTTGTGGGTGTCCCCTTTGGCCACCGCCTAATATGGACCCGCCTCCGCCGCCCGGTAGATCACTCGCACAAGGTACGAAGGATCTACTCTCTCACAGTTGGAAGATCTGAAGCAGTGCCTTGTCATCTCACCGTTCCGTAGCCGACCATCTTCGCGCTCGCTGCCCGAGCTCTGCCCCGACCCATCCTCGTCTTCTTCTCGCTTGGCCCTCGCAGGCCCATGACCGGCCCCCTCGTGGCCACAATCCCTACACCCCCCTCCCCTCCCTTCAAACGTGGGACTGCGGGTCTTAAGTAGTGTGATTCTTCTGAGAGGAAGCCACCAGGCTCGGACACGGGTGCGTCCTCAATAGCCTCTGGATCGGCGACGGCCGTGGCAAGCGGCGGTCGATGTCTGCGCGGCGACTGCTCAGGGGCCTTGGACGACATTGGTGGTGGCGGCGTGGCACATTAAGCGGCTCAATATGGCCCCGGACCTCGGGTGCAAGCACGTTGTTCCTGTCTTGTCGAAGCAGTTGAACTGTGGCCTCCACGCTAACAGGGAGAAACAGCCGTCTTATGCCGCTCCTATTACACGCCAACGGCCGTGTGTGTCTTTAAGTGTACGAGGGGGATGCCGCACAGCCAGCAAGTTATCATAGTCCAGAGGTCAGGTAAGATGAACCAGCGTATGCCCTCGGAAGGGCGGCGGGATGGTGACGTCGTGCTGCCCTGCCTCCGTCTCGACTGGCATTTCCACCGTCAACGAAAGACATGGCGGACTGCCCCCGGACACTCGGACGACGTTCTCTTGACCACCGAGTGGCAGGGGCCCTGCTCTAATCTAGTCCCCCTGCCGCGTAGTGGGTTGACCCGTTCCACGGAAGAGTCGCAACGGCGGCCCTTCCGTGGAACCTGCTCCCGCAAGGCTCAATAATGGGCCCTGTCGATACCGACCTTCTCAACTACCGTGCCTCCTTCGGGCTGGCCACCTCCAGGATTGGCTGCCCTGCGAGTTGAACCATCGGATTCCAGGATGGCAACCTTGGCTGACCGGGGAGGCCGTGGCGTCTACACTCTGCCCAGGTGGTCTCCTCTTCTGGGGCCGACCAAGAGGGGCGCCACTTCGAGCCCTTCCCCAGCGGCCGTTCCAGGCAGGCATAATATGTGAGACAACACCGCTAAAGGCCTACAGAATCATTACACTCTGCGGAACCCACTCTTACAAAGGCCCGAGCTGCTGTCACCATTCTAACAATTCGGGGGGTAACCGCGTCCGGTTCGCTCTCGGGGATGCGCGGACGGGGTCGTTGGAGCGGGACGCTCACCATCTCTTTCCCGTAGTGTCCCGTTCATTGTCGTCCTGGTCCCGAAGAAAATACCTCTTCAAATCGGCGACGTGAACGTGTTCAGACTGCTCGCTTGTACTAAGCCAAACAAGTCCGTAGGTAAGACGCGACCCTTGCGTCGTTACCTCGTAGGGCCCTTCCCACTTCGGAGCCATGGTGAGCAGCGAAACCGCAAGTTGCGATGCTCAGTGGGTGAATTCAAAGTAAGGCCCCGTCCCCGACACTGAATTCCAAATGACGATGACTCTTACTGACACGCACCGCCTGCTCGATCCTTGCAGAATCGACATATTGCGGACAACCACCTACCGCGGATAGTGACTCACCATCGTCTGTATCAAACCCGGAGGCTTCCCGCATCTTGATTTTGCTTTCTGCCAAGGCGGGCATCCACGAGTGTACCGGAATGCGTTCAGCCTTATACCCGGCCAGGTCGCGGCGCGACATACTGTAAACGACTTAATTTTCGGGAGAACCTAATTTTCGCGAATTTCGCAAATTGCCTACAATTCGCGAACAATTCCGGTAAAATGTAAACACATTGGAACCTATATTAAGATTCCACCGCGTCGCGAAAATTAGAACCCGCGACGTATTGCAAGACTTCAGCTTAGACATAAATCGCAAAACATTGAGCCCGCGAAAAATAAGTCGTTTACAGTAATTTATAGAAAGTCTTGCTGCCACTGCTATGACCAGACAGGACGGTGTCGAGGATGCACCCGATAAACATATTCCGCAGCGAATCAAGACCCTGAATGGCGCGTTCACACTGGAAGCGGATCCGCGAGTTCTTGACCGCAAAGCTGGCTGGGATCGAGCGGTTGGAGCGCGTTTTTGCCCCAACCGCTTCGTGACCAATTTCTACCACCGCTTTCGCGAACCGCGAAGCGGCAACAAATTGCAACGCGTCGCTGACGTGACGTCGCCTTTCGAAACAAGATGACACCTGTCGCTTCTGAGGCGTCCAAGGCGCTGTAGTCCTAGCGTGACAGCAGACAAATCAACGAAGAAACGTAATGTTCACGTCCGTCACTTGAATCCGCAGCGAAAAGAATTGACTCGTAATCTTAACGGGCTTCGTAGCGGTGATTTGGTTGGGGTAAGAGTTTGTTTAGTATTCCGTGTGCCACAGTCCGAATCTCGCTGTCTTGTTAGTCTTTGCCCGAACCCGCCCCTGATCGAGCGAAGTGTCAGCTTTTGTACCCACTAAGACAGTCGCGTGAACTATTGGAAGCTTCGGACACCGTGCATGACCACCACGAAGGCCGATAGAGACGTCGTGAGCCTGATTGCGTAGCAAACGCACTACTGCGGAGCTGGCAATGTACCTGCGCCAGCTCGACCTGTAACGTTTACTTCTACCAAAAGAAATAAAGGGAAGATACTCAAGAAATAAAAGGTACGTATTAGACGATGCGGAGGTAATACATGCGGCGTTTATTTGAGCTTAGTGTCAAACAAACACTAGACTCGATCGACGTGCGAGTGACGAGAGGAGAGTTCATCACCAACGAACCCACGACCGGCTAGCACCCCTAACACATTCCCCCGCACCACGGTCCACCCGACCTCTCACAACTTTGAAAATGATAAGAGCGAACAATGAGAGGGGAGAACTGGCACTTCAAAAACCAGGTCAGCTATTCATGCGGGAAGGGTCCACTTCAAAGAAAACGTCGGGGGCATCCTCTTGCGAGTCACCAAGGCGCGCCTCGCTGGGCTTTGCTTGTGGGCGAAGTCGAGGGAATCGCAGGCACGTTTCGCGGGTCCATGTCTTTTTTTTCGCTGCCTGAACTCGTAATGCGTGCGAACATCCCGAAAAAAATCTTTAGACTGCCAAAATAGCAGATTTTGGCTTTGGGTCGTGGATAAAAGTGGATTTTGGATTGTAAACCAGGGTTGCAAAACGCAAGTCTCAAAAGATCACGCGTGATCGCCGAAAAACCGCCAGCCGCCTCTTGCCAACCGCCAACCACCTCTCGGTGTGTCTTAACGGGGTCGCTCGCGAACCGCATCCGCAACTGCTTCGCGAACGCGGATCCGCTTCCATGCAGTGTGAATGCGCCAGATGGAAGGGCCAGGTGATCAGCCCGCGTTCGAGCGCCAGATAATGTGGGTGTGCGCTAAAGCCAAAGCCCGATCAAGCCCCACCTCGAAGGCCTTGAAGGATATAGCACAACGAAAGGTACGAAGGGTCTACTGTCTTATAGTTTAACGATCCGGAGGCAGCGCCTTGTTCTTCCTCTGTTTCGTCGCCGACCATCCTTGAGCTCGCCGTCCGAGCTCTGCCCCGTCCCATCCTTGTCTTCTTCTCCCTTGGCCCCCGCGAACCCACGTCCGGCACCCTCGCTGTCACAATCCCCACAAGCTACTGTACTTCGTGTGTTCAATAGAAGGCGTGACTGCATCTTGACGTTGCAAGTGCCAAGCGCTTGAGTTCTGTGCTGCGGGGCATAAACTCTGTTCTAAACATACCTTGATTAAAGTCCATTAACGCTAGCGCTACATTGTAGCGCCAAGTCGCGCTAATCGTGGATGCGCTATTCTATTCTAATTGTTTCTAATTGTTTGTGGTATATTTATGTGTTAGAGGCTCGCGTTGCCCCAAGCTCCCGACTGTTGGAGGGCAGAGACATTGTCAAGTCGCTACTGTGACCTTTATCTCTCCCTCCTACTGTCTGCGATAGAAAAAAAATAAATGAATTAATTTAATAACTCCATAATTGCGAGCTAAATATGTCTATACGATTCCTCTTAATTATAAAGATACTAATCACTACCCTTAGAGCATACATGGGTAAATTACTTTCAAAATGTAATTTAATTACAATTACAATTACTTTGCTTCAAAAGTAGTTTAACTACAATTACAATTACTATTATGTGAGCTAATAGGCTCTAGAGCAGTCAACGGCACTGTGATTCAGGTGTCCAGTGCGTCGTGGTCTTTGTGTTTGTGTTCGTTTCTGATGTGTAGTTGTGGGATGTATTTAGTAGAGTCTTCAAATACTACACAAAAATGCATTTACTAACAAAAAATAAAAAAAAAAATTGTGTAGCCGCTTTTTAGGACACAAATGACATCTTGAGGGGGAAGGAATTATATTTTTGGTATATCTAAAATATTTTCTGATCAATATTTATGATATATTTTGAATACATTACGTGCGTATTTCGAATGCGGACAAAATAATACAGAATGAATACAAAATGAATATTCATATTCAATATATTTCAAATTCGTTTCAAGTACGGCCTCTTTTTGCTAAGGGAGGGGAGAACTGGCACTTCAAAAACCAGGTCAGCTATTCATGCGGGAAGGGTCCACTTCAAAGAAAACGTCGGGGGCATCCTCTTGCGAGTCACCAAGGCGCGCCTCGCTGGGCTTTGCTTGTGGGCGAAGTCGAGGGAATCGCAGGCACGTTTCGCTGGTCCATGTCTTTTTTTTCGCTGCCTGAACTCGTAATGCGTGCGAACATCCCGAAAAAAATCTTTAGACTGCCAAAATAGCAGATTTTGGCTTTGGATCGTGGATAAAAGTGGATTTTGGATTGTAAACCAGGGTTGCAAAACGCAAGTCTCAAAAGATCACGCGTGATCGCCGAAAAACCGCCAGCCGCCTCTCGCCAACCGCCAACCACCTCTCGGTGTGTCTTAACGGGGTCGCTCGCGAACCGCATCCGCAACTGCTTCGCGAACGCGGATCCGCTTCCATGCTGTGTGAATGCGCCAGATGGAAGGGCCAGGTGATCAGCCCGCGTTCGAGCGCCAGATAATGTGGGTGTGCACTAAAGCCAAAGCCCGATCAAGCCCCACCTCGAATGCCTTGAAGGATATAGCACAACGAAAGGTACGAAGGGTCTACTGTCTTATAGTTTAACGATCCGGAGGCAGCGCCTTGTTCTTCCTCTGTTTCGTCGCCGACCATCCTTGAGCTCGCCGTCCGAGCTCTGCCCCGTCCCATCCTTGTCTTCTTCTCCCTTGGCCCCCGCGAACCCATGTCCGGCACCCTCGCTGTCACAATCCCCACAAGCTACAGTACTTCGTGTGTTCAATAGAAGGCGTGACTGCATCTTGACGTTGCAAGTGCCAAGCGCTTGAGTTCTGTGCTGCGGGGCATAAACTCTGTTCTAAACATACCTTGATTAAAGTCCATTAACGCTAGCGCTACATTGTAGCGCCAAGTGGCGCTAATCGTGGATGCGCTATTCTATTCTAATTGTTTCTAATTGTTTGTGGTATATTTATGTGTTAGAGGCTCGCGTTGCCCCAAGCTCCCGACTGTTGGAGGGCAGAGACATTGTCAAGTCGCTACTGTGACCTTTATCTCTCCCTCCTACTGCGATAGGAAAAAAATAAATGAATTAATTTAATAACTCCATAATTGCGAGCTAAATATGTCTATACGATTCCTCTTAATTATAAAGATACTAATCACTACCCTTAGAGTATGAACGATGATCTAAATTAGCATACCTCTCCTACGTGAAACCTTGTGCTCCTCGGGTTCCTCCTCATGTTCCTCTTCCGTGCACAATTTGATGATTCTTGCCATGCCGAGAGAAGTCTGCTCAGCAATAAAACAAAAACGGAGTTGCGATACTCAGTTTGGGATCTACTGCTACCTTAACTGCTTGGGTAGAGTTTTAAAATGTTAGCCAAGAAAACCAAATCAGGGCAAAGCCTTTAAGTAAAAAAGGTTTCTTACAAAGTTATCTTCGGACATCAATTTCTTTTGATTATATACAAGGGTGATTCAAAACTTATCATAACTCAGGTTTTCATACTACTTCTTTTGGCCGCACTGTCTTAACAGTGGTTTTCTCACGCAGTCGCTGTCTTTCCAGTCGCTGTTGTAAGAGCTTATGCTAAGTCATTTCAGCGTGACTTAGGAGCGCTAAAGTGTGGGGGCCATTGTTTTTGTGCTCTCTGGGTGTGTCTGGTGCCGATATTTTTGAAGACTTTGCGCGCAGTATAAAGGAATCGTATTGTCAAAGTGTGTTTGAATAGATATAAAAGTTTAAAAAAGGACGCAAACGTGTCAGCCATAAAAAGAGACCCGCACGATCGTCTGCGTCCATGACTGACGACGACGTTGAGCGTGCACGTGAATAGATTTTGTCGATTAGACAGGTGGCAGTGAAGGGTGTCACAAATACTTTGCAAATCATCCAACGCTTTGGCTGTGCCCGGTAACGTAGAAAGGGGGCCCACGTGTGCCCCATGTGGGCACAGTATAGCTGGGAAATCCCCTCCAATATGCCCGTGGATCCCACTTCGGCTACGCGTGGGCAGACCCAACTTGAGCTGCCCGTGCTATGCCCCCGTGGGTCCCACCTCGAGTATGAGGGGGCAGATTTAGCACAGAGGCGGCCGGGCTCTACAGGGGCAACCTGCGGGTATGCCGAAGTTGGGCTGCGCACGCAATGCCCCCATGGGTTCTCTCGGCTATACGGCGTGCAGTTAACAAAGAGGTAGGCTCCATGGGAGCATGCCCGACTTGGGCTGCGCATGCAATGTCCCCGAGGGTTCCCCCTCGGCTATACGGGGGCAGAGTTAGCACAAACGTGGGCTCCACTGGGCACCGCGTGGGCATGCACAACTTTGACAGCCCATACAATGTCCACGTGGGTCCCATGTTGGCTATAGGAAGTATTCACTGGCGGCCATAGTTGTGTGCGCGACTGCTGAGCGCGTGCTGATGGCTAGCTTCCAGGGTTCTTTTGCAACGTGCATTCCGCACCATCAAAAGTGCCGGTCTTAGCAGCCTATTAATGGGGGCTCGTTCTGAGCATGCGCTCCAGAGAGCACCCACAAATATGGCGCCCAGTGAATACTCCTTATACAGGCTTGTAAGCAGCCGTGCATGCGCGCCGCCATAACCGACCTTTAGTTTTTCTTTTCTGTTATTCGGTTTACTTCACTTTAACATTACCATAGCAGGCCAGGTTATTGCAATTTTAGGTTCAATTGTGTCCTCCCCAGCATTTGCCTTGACGTGCGTTGACGAGCAGAGACTCGTCAGCGCACGTTTCAGTGGCTCAGTATCTCAGTAGGACACGAGATGGTCACCACGGGTGGTTGTAATCTGGCGCGTGTTTAAAGCCTTGATACGGGGACAAGGTTAGCATCGACATGGGCTCCAAGGGGACGAACTGTGGGCATGCCGAACTTGGACTATCTGTGAAACTCCCAAAATGGCTCTTCTGCTGATATACAGCATATTTAGTGCACGTTCTGGAATGCAACATAGGAGATCGGATTAATTTGGTACCAAATCACCGAGGATTGTAATTTTAAGCGTGAGAAAGAAGTATGAGCTTTGTACAGTTAGATTACTCACTTAATAATCTGCGTCTATGTAGAGAATAATGTTTTACGTAAGGTCGGGTTTTTTTACGCAGAGTATTAAATTCGAGGGTGAATTCTAAGAACGCTTGTCAAAATGTAGCTTTTTTTTAAACTCGATGTCTGTAGCCAGCTCAACCTGGCTATGTATCCCGAAATCAGAACTGGATTTTGTATAAAAATGTGCAGCTTTCCGTTTTTTTTTTTTTTGTACACTTTAAATGCCCAATTTTTTATGGTCTTCCTCAATACGTACTATTGATTTATCTAAAAGTAATGAAATGGTAATCATTTTTTCAGTAGACACATGAGGATAGTGATGCATGCAGAATTTGGGACACAGTGCAATACCCCACACCGTAGGGAAGTGATGATATAACCCGAACGTGATGACGTTCCCGGGAGCATTTTATATGGCCTGCTCACGTTGGATCATTGTGGGTCTCACGAGGAGGGTGCTTGTGGAACGACGAAGAAGACCCACTCTGGGACCCACGAGGGGAGCCCGTGTGGGCTGCCCAAGTAGGACCCCTGTGGGTCTCCGAGGAAGCCCAGGCGGGATGCCCAAGTGGGCCCCACTTGGGCCCGACTTCCAAACCCGACGTGAAACCCATGTCGGCCCCCTACCCGAACCCACTTTTTGCTACTTGAGATGTAAAAATTTGTAACAGTCTTGGGTTTGGTTTTTTATTAACATTAGTCCTACTGCCAGAGGGTAGACATTTTGAACCGCGTACAAACTGATGTCTTCGACAGTTTTATAGACCATTGCTTTTTTAGGACATTAGTTCGTTTACCTGGAGTTTAGTCATGCCCCGTTAATACGGACCCCTTTTAATATATATATCCACTTTCAAAATAGTAAAATTCTGAGGGGTAATAATTGTAGATGCATGTAGTTTGGTTTGCTTAATAAGGACAACTAATATTATAAACAAAAAATAAAATAGAACGGAGGTGTCCATATTCACAAGTAATCATTGTATAGAACCTTCTCTTATTTACAACCGTGAACGGCATCCCGCGTCCCAAGCGACCTCTGGTCACTCCGTCTTTGCCAGCCCGCCGAGCTTGCTTATGTCACCAGTGCTAGAAAGCATAAATGCTACACGTACATCAAAGCTGGAAATTTAACTAGGGCCCTCGGCTGGATAATTAATCATGGAGGAGACAAGTTCGTTTACAAGAATATTCAAAAATATTTTAAAAGATCTCGCGCTCCTTCGTTCTTTATCGTTCACCTGAAAAATTGGTTGTTAAACGGTCCATCGAAATTTCAAGCAGCGGTGTTAAGGTGGGCTTTGCTGATATTTTTTTTATGAACCGGACGTTCTCTGGGACGTCAAAGACTAAAGCACCGCCTTGTGGCATTTGCCATGAAAAGGGTGTGTACGTTCCTCTGTTAAGTGCTGATTATTATGTGTGAAATGTTACAGGTAGGCGTCAATTTTGTTTCATTTTATACTCTAAAACATGGGTTGATTCGCAAAGTAGCGGTACCAGAGTTTGCTTATTCAAAGAAAAAGTACGTACCAGGCTCCTCGTCCTCAGTACCGTAGACAACGAGTTTGTCGGAATCTCGGTAATGGACAGAATGTAGACGGACGAAAAAGAAATCGACGCACTCAACGTCCGAGTGGGGTCCAGGGTCGCAAGTGTACCAAAGAGGATGATGATCATCTGATGACAAAACAATTAGCAGCTTGTCAGTCATGGTATGCATTTTGTGTTCGCGAATTTAACGTATCTCGATCTTTGTTACCCTACACTACCAAAAAAGCAACAAAAGAAAAAAAAAAACTTCGGTTTAAGAAATATAAAAGATTATTAATTCGCACGAACTACACATAAGATTACTTTCGAATGTTTTCTTTACATGTGTTTCTTCCTTGGAATGAATACTGAAGATTCGGTGGCCGAGTGTGTCAATACATTGCAGCTCGAGGCACGTGGAGCGAATGCCCGCGCTGCAGAACCCAGGGATCCTGGTTATAATCCCCTCTTCTGCCAGTTTCAACCTCGATAAGCATTGTATACGCTTGCGGTTGTCTATTGCTACTGCGTCCTGAACGATAAAGACCCCAGTCTAGAGAGGGAACTGCACCCGCTGAAATGCTCCCCTACAGCGGAAGCGCCAGACGCCTCATTGGGGCTTACTAACTTCCCACAGTCTGAACAAACACACAACACAACTATTTTCGACTAATGACGGCTACTTTTTTTAGTATTAAAATGACAAGCGTAGTAAAGAAATTAAGTGCAGTTAAGTAAAGCCTGGTATACCATCTACACTAGCGACCCAGAAGCCTTCAAGGGATACTTCAACTGAAATTTGAAATATACCCGTCGTGTTCAAAAATAGGTTGAATATGATCCACAATATCCGCAAATGACAATCGCACGTTTCTATTCTGAGCCTGATGGCTGTATTTTTCGTTATAAACGGCCCACTCTGGCAAACGCTCGGACAGCAGCCAGCGGAGACCACGTCACATCCGCAGCAATCGTGACGTAGTTTGTCTCGGGACCTTACGTCCGGACACAGCGGACGCTGTGAGCTATCACAGTCAATCCCGCTCTGTGGACGTAGCTTGTGATACGCTTTCCGCGCGTCGCTGCAGCCCCCTCTCCAAGGTCACGTGACAATCACGCGGCCTTGGATAGGCCCCGATGGCTCGTAGCATCCGCTGAAAGCAGCCGAAGCACACCAGCGATCGGGACACCGCAAGTAAACCCAAAGCTGTCTTTGTATACATGCCTTGCACCTACGTCACATGATGACGTCGAACACCGGTATCCACCATGCTGGTGGTTGATTCGACGGCCCTTCGCAGCAAGAGCAATGGTAAACTGCGCCGCGTCCGACGATCGTCCGATCGTTTCGTCGGCATGCCCCGCGAGACAGAGTAGCCGTGAAGTTAGAGAAAGTACGAGCGGCAGGAAAGGGACGCGGCCGCGGATTATCGAGTTTGCGGGACGCATTTTATAACGGCGAGCGCCGGCACTTATACCGTTGTTTACGTTCACGCACGCCTTTGCATCGGCTGTTGTCCGTTCGTGGTGTAGATGGCCTTTGCATTTTGTTACATCACGCCATTTCCACGCTTCGGGCGCACCTTCGGGGCTCCCGGCCGAGTACGGGCGATTGTCGCGAAGCGAGATCGGCCAGATGGCGATCGATCGGCGGCGGCCCCCGTGTGCAAGCTCGCCGAGACGCCGCCGCCGGGGCATCGGTTCGTGCCGTCCGCGAGACGGTAACCTTTGCAAGGAGCGAAAGTACGCAGGCGAGTCAGTTAGGGAACATCATATTATAAACCCTCCGTTATTTGATTTGTCCTTGTCTCAGTGTTTAGATTATGACGATAACCTTGCGTTGTTTGCCAGCATTTCGCAAAATCGTAACAATTTTTCTACAAGCGACTCCTAGGGCCGCTCGTCAAATGTTCAAGCACGCAATTCAGCTTTATCTTTGCTTTTTGTTTTGTTGCGACACGACAGTTTTTTGCTTTAAAAGTTCGTCGGCGGCATATCGAAACTTTCTGCTCGTAGCGCGATCGCACCAATGCCGATAAAATTCCGCACGTACTGGCTAAACGTCGTCATCGTAATCTCGGCACGTTTATTCAAGTTCACATGTAACACAACTAGGTACCTTTGTTAAAAATATGGTGCATGTCAGCGCATGTCTGGGCAGTTAGCGGCATCCTACTCCTTGGTAAGCGCACCCGCGCGGTGTGAAGTCAACCACCAGCATGGTGCGAGGCCCCGTTCTTCCCTAGCGTGACGTCACTTGCAAGGCATGTATTAGTTTTGAGTGGCGGGTTAATCTTCTATAATCTTGTAGAGGGACAATAGCGACTTCTGGCTCACACAAAGGAGAGAGTCTCGGAAAGAGGGGAGTTCCTCCTTCAGCTCATCTCTCGTCGTGGCAGGAGGCGAGACAGTAACCGTCACTACCTGTCAAGGTTCCTAGACGGGCATTACAAACGAGGCGTTAGCGACATCCACAAGCTGCTCTTTGCAAATGGTTTAATTTGTCTTAAAATTCCTTTTCGTGTCTTTTTCAACAAAAGATTGGTGTGTCTGATGTGATAATGCTCCATTAAACACAAATAGACCAACACATAAGCGCCGAAATTTCGTTGTAGTATCCCTTTAAACAAATTCATAGGAAGAAATGTCCAGGGCTCTCCTATTGTCTCCGGCGTGGAGTTTCTCTGCACTCTAGCCTACAGATATCGTTTCGTACATTCCACTACAAGGCGGTTCCATAGAATGCTTCTTCACTAACGGTAAGCCGTGTTCCTCGTTGTTGACGAACCGCGTCCGCCCATTTCTTTACTAGGTTGGATGCCGGGTGGTTACTTATTACCGCCGTTTTGGTGTTAATGAAGCCCACAAGCATGGGGAGTGGCTTCGTAGACTACGGAACTTAGTAAGTATGACCAGGACGCATTCAGGGTTGCGAAAACAACGCTTACTCCGTTTTTGTTTTTTTTTGGTTTCTTTAAGAGTCGCCCGGGCCTAATCTATTGCAGCCATTTCATCCGCAATAGATGCCGCTGCTAACTGCGGCCACTGTGCCCGCAGTGGTCGGGAACGTAAAAAGGCTTCGGCTTGTTCTCGATTCTTATGTATACAGGATTTTATTAGGACTTAGGACTAGCCAGTCATCGAAACGTGGGTCGGTACTTCTCCATTGCTGGCTCGTCTTAAGTGCAAACAATGGCCGACATGTTAAGAATCTAGTAGTAGAAATGGTATTTTGTGTTATCGACTACCCTGACAGGCGCAATCGAATCACTGCACAAAAACGAAATTCGAACGAGCTGAAAAACGTTGCCTCCGGGCTTAGAAGGACAAACAGCCTAAGTTAATCAAATTAGCGTCCTGCAAGATTTCGTGCCTGATTTACATCATGTGGAACCGTGATATTTAATTTAATTAAATTCGAAATCTTCGTACAGTATCCTCTATGGGTTGTAGCACGATTCTCCCGATGTCATTTTCCCCGTCCCAGAGGCCCCGTGCCATTTCCTCCGAGTGTCGAAGTCCCAGTTTTCAAAATCTCTGTCTCGCTTGCCCCGAGTGTCAATATCCTCGCGTCCAATCCCCCGCTATGCGCCTGCGGACGGTTCGGTTACGTGTTTTGCGACTTTTGCGGTGCACAGGCATTTCGGTGCACGAATCAGTCTGCTTTTTCAGTTTAATACACGTCGGCGCACTGACTTTTCGGCGCACGGAATGTTCGATGCGTGGTCGTTTAAACTTGTAATTTTCCATCGGTTATTACTAAAATTAGGAGTGTTATTTTATAAGTTTCAATTTCATCATCAGCACATTACTTTTTGTACATTTGTTAATGCGCTCGTGTCTAACGTTAATGCACTCGCGCACGTCTGCTAATATTCGACCGCGACCTCCATCATCATGACCTCGACTCTTTGACCTCAACATCCAAAATTGCAATGCTGTCATCGCTCCCAGAGCTCATCGAAGGTTCTTGAGGTCTTTTTGTATAGATGAAATCTAGGCTATGCTTCTTTAATGTTCAATTTTTCTGCCATTTATTTTCTTAAAACTTGTTGTTGTTGTTTTTGTTTTTAGCGTGCTGTGTTGTTTGTTTTTCGTTTTGTCCTTCGTCCCGTAACAAGGCTTCGGGGAAAAGCCGGGTTAACTGACAAGGGGATAAGGACAAAGGGCGTTTGAAATCCTAGGGTTTTGAGGGCGGGGGAGATAACGCGGGGAATTCGCAGCGGGGAATTTGACACAGGTGTTTCTGTATTGGGTTATTTTGTGCACCACCCCCTCTATGCATGGCCAACATTTTTTGAGACTTTTTTTAAAAACAAATCTTAGCATATAAATTCTGTCGCAATTGTTGATGCACTCCAATATTGCTCTGGAAGACAATTACGTCGTGCTCAATAGTTTCTAGGTATTTTCGAATAGGCATGCTCTATAGAAAACCGCGGAGCAAGACATCTGCAACTGTATTTCGATCTGGTGTTCAAACCACCATAGGCAGAATTGTCGCCTGCTTTCCCGTCTCCCCTTTCTGCGAAGACACAGAGAGGGCACAAACACGGAAGTTTTAAGGCGAGGTAGCGTCGTGTGAATGACGCTCCAAGCAGGAGATGCATTTTATTGCGCACGGCAAAAAAGTAAAAAAGAAGCCTGCACGCTTCTCAGAAAACGTGGTCGTTCTGGCGTGGTTCATTGGGACATAAATCTAAAGAAAATCCTGCACGCCTCAAAAAAACAAAACACAAAAAAAAAACATGGTCATTCTGGCGTGATTCAATGGGACATAAACCAGGCGATCATCACGTTTTTGCATCTCGCCTCCTCATTATCGTGTTCTCCCTTTCTTGTTTTCGGGAGTTTGGCGACGGACAGCAAAAGCGCAGGTCTGGACGACAGCCAGCAGAGTGTGTGAGTGGCGACATCCTGCCAACGTCATAAGAAGTCTCCAAGGTTTTGCCTAAGGACGTCAGTGCAGGGTGACTTCACCTCCGGCAGGCCATAAAAAAGTACCAAAGCAGACCGGAAGCGGAGCGAAGACCTCCGCTTCCGCCCAGCAGATGCTCTCCACAGCAGACAACGTCTGCCCTCTGGACATCGCTATACGCGTTCGCGCGCCTAGCGTGCAAACGTACGAAATTGGTTTCGCATTGGGTGTTTGGTAGGCGGCCAACCCTGCTGCCTTCCACGTCCCTTCGAAGGCACGCCTTCAGAAGACACGAAATCTGGGTTAGCTTTCGTTAGATTGCTATGCGGCATTACTATACAGATAACGCAAGAATGTGTAATGCCGACCCCCACGACACTCTGAAAAATGCTGGTGAGGCCACTCTCCAGACAAAAACTGGAAGAGCCAAAGAGTGCAATCTGTGGAGAGAGCTGGGCGAACGACAAGGCCTAAAACATGCTGAGACATAAAAATAAAACATTCGGTGCCTAGACCTGCCCGGTGTCACGTCACAGGCTTCTTGCTCAGGTAAACAAACGGTCGACGTCGTAATACACCATACTCCCTCTAAAGATTATAATGATTGGCTCATTCATTGATTTCGAATTGGTACACAAAGGGCACATCTAAAAGCGAATGTTGTGGCGTTTTACTATGTGAAGAATAAATTGCTGCTAAAATCGCATTGAAGATTGTCGTTCAAATGCGACGGCATTTTTCACTGTACTGCGTAAACGTTTTATTATTAAACTGCTTGGTAACTGCCGTGATAAGCTTAAAAGCATTATTAGTCGTCGGTGCCCATGATGTTCCCTATCACACTTTTAAAAGAACTATAATTATTTTTTTTTTTACTGTCTGCTTCGTGAGGACCCGGCTCCCGCGAGGAACCAACGACTTTTGTTGTACCATTACGGCAGACCAAAGTGTTTCTCTCGTACTACATTCTTATCTCCTCAATATGAACCCCGTGGAAGAGGGGGTTCTTATATAACTCCACTTATATAGAAACATTTTCGCCGCCGATCTAAGGTAAACGCATATATTGCTGAGTCGTTTTTACGTACAACTCACATTATGTAATATTTCGTGAGTAACGAAGGTGTCCATAAAAAAAACTACACACGAATGCACACAAACACAATATGTACATAAGCATATCAAGACTCTTGGTAGCTGTATTTGCAGTTCAGAAGCTAATATATACGCATCTTATCCCATTCGCTGAGCGCATAGCCATTATATGCAAAATCGTTGCAGGTATATAACATAAGTGCAAGCCACAGACAGCAAAGGCCGTAAAACCGCAGTCTCACTGCTCATACATCATGCTCTTCATAAAAAAGGCTAAAAAGGACGCTTAAGGCTGCTTGCGTTTAGGAATGCAAAAGCATTTCTACACGCAGCGCATTCCTACAAGATGGGAGCCCCGTATTCCTTTTCAACTCGGCGCTGTGGTGGTGACATCACGCTCCCTCTCTGCGTAGGCGCGGCGAACCTCGCGGTCTCCACGGATTCCGTGACGAAGCATTTGCGTTGCTGTGCTTTTGGCCAATGGGAAATTAACTGCCGTTTTGCTGGCCAATGGAAATTCAACTGCCGTTTCGCTGCTACAGACGGTTACAGACAACGCCGGCGTCGCTCCAAGTGGCAGTCAATGCTTCCGCATTAAAAAAACGCGGAGTTTCTCTGCGGACACGATGAGATAATTATCTGCGGACATGTCCCTTGCATTTTCGGAGCATGCTTGCTTCATACGTACCACGTATGCTTAGAATATTTCTAAAGGCAGTTTTTGTGTGACCACTATGACAGGATACAATGAAGAGACACGCCTCGAACAACGTCTGCACACTGTCTTTCGTATGATGCATGAGTAGTGCAAACGCGGCTTAATGTTTGCTCAGAGATGATTTCATAAGGGGATGAACAACACCGGGTGCAGAACTCACCACCGAACCTGAAGCGCTGTACAGCGAGTCAATGAACCCGTCGAGGAGATTGGCCAGGAACAAGGGAACCATTTCTTTGGCTCGGAGCTCCTTCACGGTCTGCATGTACGCGTCCTCCCAGGCGTACATCTTGACTAATCGCACCGAAGAGAGGAGGTCCGTGAGACGCTTCACGCGGTCGTCGCGAATTCTCAGGACGCGCCTCTGAAGTCATTAAAAGAAAGAGATCAAAGGGATTTTTTTTTTCTTCAAGAAGCATACTGCGCGTGGGCGTGGGTACCTGCAGGTAGCGCGGTTCTTTGGGCCAAAATATATATTTGTCTGGAAACTTAGTCGAAAGATGACAAGGTAGAGCCAAACTTGGCCTTCTTTGAACCACCCTTGGGTATTTTATTTGGGGATTTATTTTATCTTCGATATGTATTTGCATCGAGTCAAACGTACAGGATACTGGAGGCTTGTAAAAAAAAAGCTGTCCCAAGAGAAGCTTGGCAGAGCCACAGGCCCCCACAGAGGCATTTCTTCGGCACTAAACAGTTTCCTAGACTTACGAAAAGCTTTTGATACTGTGCAACAGAATATTCTGCTAGAAAAGCTTAAAAGACTTGCGTAGTTCAAGGGGTCTCATTAAAACTAACCAAATCCTATCTTACAAATCGATATCAATATTTTTATATCAATATTCAGCCATCTAGTAAAATTAAAATACATAACGGCGTTCGTCAGGGTTATATTCTGGGGCGTCTGTTATTCCTTGTATATATTAATGATATAACAAATATACCAGGCTCTCCTTAGATATTAATGTATGCGGACAATAGAAATCTATTTTTCTCGGGCTTTACAAAAGAGTGTTGAGAAAATACTGTAATTGCCTACCTCATGAATCTATCAAATTGGCTACAAATCAATCGTTTAAGTTTAAATACAAGTAAAACTAAGTACATAATTTTAGACCAGTAAATAAACTAGATTGTAGCTTGATCAATATAACATTAGAGATGCCGCATGGGATAATATAACCTTTAAAACTAGGGATTCTATTTTTTATTGCCAGTTACTGATACAGAGGTGTCTACTGTCTTTATGAAATTAAAAAAAATAGCCGTAGCTGTGATGCCGATGGTATGCAGATTCGGCCGGTGAAATATGTTTTACCACTGATCACTCCCGTCCTTACTTACATTTTTAATTTATGTTTTTTCAACTGGGGTGTTTCCGCAGCTTATGCAAAAAGCTAGAGTGTCTGTGCTTTATTAAAAGGGAGACAAGAACGACATAAATAATTATAGACCTATCTCTATCTTGCCAGTTTTTTCTAAGGGCTTAGAAAAACTTATTCAGATTCGTCTGTCAGTTTTTCAAAATAAGTATCGTGTAATTACTAATGATCAATTTGGGTTCATGAAGCATCGTTCGACTGATCTTTCATTACTAGAACAAAACGAATTTAGTTTAGAGAGTTTTGAGGCAAACCAGATAGCTTTAGCCGTATTTATTGATTTTACGAAAGCATTCGATTATCTAAACCATAATTCATTGCTTAAAAAACTTCATCTTTATGGAATTCGGGGCCAAGCACTTACGTTGCTTCAATCATATTTGAGTAATCGTAAGCAGTTTGTCTATTTAAATGGCGTTTCATCTAATACAAAGTTTTCTCCGGTGTGCCACAGGGGCGCATTTTGGAACCTTTGCTATTTAACATTTATATTAACGATATTGTTAACATAGATTCTCTCGCTAAATTTGTTATATACGCAGACGATACAACCCTTTCATTTTCGGCTAAGACTAGTGATGAACTTATCAACTGCGCAAATGGTACTTTAACAGGGTTGCAAAATTGGACATCCGACAACGGACTTACAATTAATAGTAGTAACACCAAAGCAATTATCTTTCGAACCAAAAATAAAAGCGTTTTTATAACGAAAAGTCTCGTAATAAATTCAAATGTTATAGAGATAGTGGAGAATTTCAAAAGTCTTGGCGTTATTTTTAACCAGTATTTGTCTTGGGGCGACCATGTAAGCTATATATTTCCTCGATTGTCCAGGGTCATTAGATTAGTCTCACGAAACCGTTTTATTTTACCAAACAACGTTAAACTACTTATATATCAAACCCTATTTACATCCCACTTAATCTACTGCCACCTGGTATGGGGTACAACCACCAGTTCAATTCTCCAAAAAATAGATCTATTACGAAAAAAATTTGTCCGCCTCATTGATAATGTTTCTTATATTTCAAGCACCGAGGGTTTGTTTGAAAAAATATAATTTGTTGCGGGTTTTCGATATGTATACGTATAAAATTATGGTCCGCTTTAAGGTAGAAAAAAAAAAAAGAAACGTGGATATTCTGGCCAAACTTTCTAAACTAAGGGAACATGTTACCTCCTATCCAACTCGTTCGGCGGCACGTTGGGCTGTGCCTCTTTGCCATAACAACAATTCCATGCAGTCTCTAAAATATATGCTACCTACTTTACTAAATTTCCTCTTAAACAAAAACGTTGATATAATGTCTGTCACAATGCACGATTTATTTTAGTATTTGAATTGAATATATTAGTTTTGTGCGATAGGTTGTAATCTATTTTTGTATACAATGTTGATAGTTTTGCTGTTGCTTTGTATTTTAATTTGTCATGTGGAACTATAAGGGAGCAGGGGGCTCCGTCAAGCTGTTAGACAGCTTTTTCCCTCTGTTTCCTTCATTCCTGTATCGAATAGGAAATAAACTTTATTATTATTATTATTATTATTATTACTATTATTATTATTTGATGCCACCTTATTGGAGCAAGTAAGAGATTAAAAACTGTTTGGGGATATGGTTTTCCGAGGAACTATCGTAGAATACTCATGTCAATAAACTTAAAACTGAATTATCTCGAGTTACTGGCAGCTTATATAAAATACAAAACTTAGTGCCTACCCGGTTAAAACGAACGTGATACTATTCCTTACAGTATCTTTGTCTGGGGAACAACAATAGCTTCGAACTACAATAAAAATATTAAATTACAGAAGAGATTAATACGTATATGTGAAAACTATAGAGGTGATAAAAGAAACTTAAGCACACAGCCACTCTCTGTAAAATATAATATGCTCAAGGCAGACCAGGTTTACTACTTTAAACTGTTACAATGGATACATAAGAATGAACTGTACACCAACCCAACAAATAACGTGATCGTATATACGCTCCAAGATCCAAAGATAAAAATGTCCACCATAACTTCAAGCTGTACAAGCGCAATAAACGCTTACATCTTGACAGCGTAGAAAATAGCTTGTTTCGCCGCCCGAAGGCTTTCTGGAAGTTCACGAAGCAACATACACATGACGTTAGTCCTATCATCTGCTTACGTGCCTGTTCAGATAACACCCCGGGTTATGTTTCATCACCTTATGAAGTTGCAGATGTTTTTTGTTGATTATTTTGGGAAATGTTTCTCTCACAATCGGCAATCTGTTCAACCGGGGGATAAGGAGCTGATTTGTCACGATTTTTTGGGATCCATTAGAGTGGACTCTTTTGATATGGCGGAGGCGATAAGAAACTTAAAACACAATTTGTCTTCTGGCGTGTATGGTGTACCCAGCTTTATCAAAGGTTGCGGTTAGCTGTTCCTTCCTATTTTGAAACACATTTTAATATGTCACTCAGTTCAGGCGTTTGTTCTTGGCTCTGGAAAAAAATCAGTTGTTGTGCCTATCTTAAAAGGCGGTGACGAATCTATAGTTGCGAACTGCCATCCAGTTTCCCTGCTCTATGCTTTTACCAAGGGTTTTGAGATTGTTGTGCATAGCAGGATGACTTTTTATTTCCGTCAAATATTAACGCCCGTGCAGCACTTGTTTTTTTTTTTTTTTTAAAGTAGGTGTGTTGAAACAAATTTGTGTACCTTTTTAGATTACTGTGTGCCGTTTGTTTTAAATTGAGAACAAACATATGCATTATATGTTGATTTGCCAAAAGCCTTAGACAAAGTGAGTCACGTGTTGCTTTTGTGCAAATTACATCTGTATGGTGTCTGTCCAGAATTGTGTAACTGGTTTAAGAGTTATCTGTCTTCTCGATCAAATAGTGTTTGGGTCGCTGACAGTCATTCTAAAGAGTTTTTCTCAATATCAGGCGTGCCACAGGGATCAACTTTGGGTCCTCTACTGTTTTCAATTTTTATAAATGATATAGCGTCATGTGTAGAGAACATTGAACTTCCTTTATTTGCTGAAGACATCAAGTTGTTCAAGAGTGTTTATTGCCCTTTAGATTGTGATTTGATACAACATGATGTGTCTAATATAGCACAGTGGTGAAAGCAAAATCAGTTATTCCTTAATACTTAAAGAAACAAAAGTGATATTTTTATGCAGACACCGTTCGATCGTTAATACCACCTATCATCCTGAGGGAAAGCCGACTAAACGAGTGTCAATTGTAAGGCACTCGGTGTGTTCATTGACTGCGGATTAACTTTTAAAATCATGTTTTTTTTTTAGTCGGCTCTGCAATGAAAGTTCTTGTAGTTATATCGCGTTTGACCAAGCATTTTAAAAATTTCCATTGTTTAATACATATTTTTAATTCCTTAGTGGCTTCAAAGCTTGAGTTTGCTTCTGTGATTTGGAATTCAATATCTGTAACTCAGGCTTTGATCATAGAACGTGTGCAAAAAAAGATTTGTTAGAAATGTTTATGATGGATTGATTGGACGACGCGTGTGTTATGACTATGAATGCTTACTAACTAGATTTTCGCTGAAGCTTTTGTCCCTCAGAAGAACCGTCCGTGACTTGCTATTCCTGCATGAGATCATTAATGGTGCCAGTGTTTCTTCGTGGCTATTAGTAAAATCAATTTTCATGCTCCTTTCCGCGCTACGAGTCAGTTCACCTGTTTTGATATTTGTTCACCATGCCGTGGTCACCTCCTTCTCGTTTACAGACGTTATATAACAGCATTGTGCCACCTCTAGGTGACATCACCACATCTCTGTCTACATATCCCTGTCAGTTGGACGAACGTTTGGTCACTTCATAGCGCGTCAGTGTATATGCATATCTATTTTTCAATTAGTAGGATTATTGTCTAAGAGTTTCAATTGTACAATATTGTGTACCTAAGAGAAGGCCGCTTGGCCGTTGTAAGGCACTCAAAAAATAAAGATTATTATTATATTATAAGAACAAATTATGGCCGAACAAACTTTAACTTTTCAAATAATTCAAAGTTTAAGCAAATATGAACACAGATTATAATACAACTCTTTATTAATTAAAAAGTAAATGCAGAACGCTTCTGGTAGGTGGTGCTATTGCATTTGCATTCTGAAGTTTTCTTTTTCTTTTCTGATTTCTGAAATTATCGTATTCGTGGTCTTTATGCGTATGAATCTAGACCATTATTTTTTCTTGGTTAAAGTTCTATACTAGCGACCTACCTGAATGTACATGTAATGACGTTATTAATGAGATGTGTGACGCTTGTGGTTTTACTATTTCGGCTGATTGCCTGTGTATAATCCAGGGTTAAGCAGTATCGCGATACAAATGTATCGCGATAGTAATTTAGATATTTTCGAGTAAATGTATATCTGTATCCAGATACATTTGAAAAATGTATTCGTATCTCAGTAGTAAAATACATTTACAATGTATCGCTTGTATCACGATACTTTGCCAGACAAAGGTATCTCGTTTCATTTGTTGCCGTTCTTGCGATAAATTTAAAAATAAAAACATTTGTTTGGTGCAAGTTTCTTCAGAATTCACATCATGAACCCGCCCTATATCATACTCTATCACAATCACCAGCATAAAAAAAAACCTGTGGTTTAAAAAAGGTTACTCGCAAGAATAACAAAATAAGCTCCTCTCACAAAGCCCTCCACTTTTTCCAAATTAACATAGTGAACGCTGCAAATGAGTTGAGTGGAGAAAAGATATACGGCTTTGTTGTCGCATCTCCTCACACTATGGGTGACTCACAAGCAAATAAGACGATTGTTTGAGATGCACCCTCACGGCAAAACAGGAATTATTTCGTGCAAACGTCGTTTGTCAAACATGGCACGAAGTCTTTACGTTTCAGCAATTATGTGGCGTGACATGTTTTTTTTTTTCTTCTTTTTTAACGGCATTAGTTTGAGGTAAAAGGAAGTGAAAAAATGACAAAAAGAGGAGCACAATCATAAATTGCCTTTTGCCTTCGCCACGAGCTACGCCCTCCCCACGTAGCACCGTTCGGGAAAAAATATATTTCTATAAATATATGTATCTATATACCGGAATACTCCTTTTATGTTTTTTTTTTTTTTTTTAACGTATTTCAGGGGATATCCCGTTGCATAAAAGACAAATATAACATAGTATCTGTATTTGGGCCTTAAAATACTTGTATCTCAGTATTTGTATTTCCGAATGCTTTTTGGAGTATCTCTGTCCAGCCCTGGCATAATAATCTAATCTTCACTTTGCTTTGTTGCCTTGTTGCTTTGTTATTATTGGCGGTGCGTTCTGCCTGGCTTGTGCGATCCTTTGATCGCGGCTTCCAGAGTGTGTATGCTAGTTCTGCTTTGTTGCTTTGTTGTTGTATATGTCACTCCTACCTAATCTGCCACGGCTGAACTGTTGGGGAAGCAGAAACCCTTTATCTCTGCCTCCCCTGTGGAAAATTATCCGCAAAACAAATAAAGAAAAAAATTTACAATGCAATCTCCTGCATTAATAAAGGGAAAGCAAGAAAAGAAAAAAAAGAGAAAAGGGAGCAACAATGGACATACAGGAACGCGCAAACGAAATGTATTTATTAAGGCATAGGCAAGTAAAGAAAACGATGAATGAATATGCTCATCAACGCTAATGATTTACTGATATTACGCAGCTTTCTCTTGTTGTTTACTTTTTTTACGCAATAATTTTAACCTTACGCACCGAACAAGTGTCGAAATCCCACTTCACTACTGATAGTTTTGCCGACGCCTGGCATTTTCGGGAATAAAATCTCCAAAGTTCTTGAGTTAGTTCTCGCTTTTGGTAGTTGGGTTTTCTTGTGGCACCTTTGGGCCTAGAGTGCCAAACAATGGATATTTGTTATGGTTTACCGTTGGTTTTTTTATTCATACAATGCATCTATGACTGACGTTTGGCACTTCGGCAATTTTGCAAAACTGCGAGACTGGTGGCGAGCCGAAGATAAGCCACAAAAGCACCAAAGAAAAGTACCCTATAACTAAGTAAAGCTTTAAAACAAAATTTATTAGGCCCAAGTTTGCTCCTTTCGTTCTCAAAGCTTGCGCCTAGGCATTCCTCCGGCGTGCTACCAAATTGCCCACAAGTAAAGGCTCACATATACAAGGTGTCCCCTAGAAATGTCTAGATCATTTGTTTTCACCGTAAAATTAAACTACGCATAGACGAACTTTCAGTCTCTTCCCAAATGTAGCACTGGCGATAGGAACCAGCTGCCAAAGTTCCAGAGCTTGCCGATTTTGCGTTCAAGCTTTTTTCAGCGATTTGTTTGATTTGTTTATGGCAAAATTGTTGTTACCAAGCCCTCGAAGACGTCGAGTTGGATGACGTCAACCACCGGGAATGAACCCCCATTTTCCCGTTTAAACTTTTCAGAACATAACATAACGTTTTAGTAAGATAATGGCTGGCTTTGAAAATTTAGTATCTGGTCCGGACTGCTAGCGCCACATTTGGGCAAAGACCCAGCGTTTTGCGATACTAATTATATTTTGGCATTGAAATATTGGGGTATACGCCGTACTTTTGTAGATATGGGCACGCCGACTTCCTACTGGACAGGCAAGCGTTGGGCTCCAAATCTCGCCAGTTCGACACTGATTCAGTGGACGTTACCATGTAAATATGGGGCCAACAACCGCGTTGCCATGGCAATGCCACATTTGGGCGAAGACCCAGCAGGCTTGTCCGAAACAGCATTCTATTCAAGAGAGTCTTAAGGCTAGATACCAAAATTGGTGTTCTAGTTTATTCGAATGCTTCGCGTTGCCGCATAACCGATAAATACATTGACACCTTGGCGCCATCCATCGTACAGCCCTGGAACACTTCCAAACGGTGTGTATATATATATATATTTTTACGCCGCATGTTTTACCGTGGGCTCGATTTAGTTTTTACCGTGTTATAATCGATATTTACCCGTGGATAATACTTAGATTTGTTCTTGCAAATGCGTGAAAAAGCGTTCAGTTTAGTTATAGACAAGCCAGAAAGACTCCGGGATTATCTGATAGATAGCGCCAGTGTGTCAGTGTGTTACGCGGTTGGAAGCACAATCGAACGCTCGAGTGATCTAGCTTTGGCAATCCGTTATTTCAAGACACGTCATGAGATTTTATATATATATATATCGTTATGTTTATTTTCCGTTCCTTGACAACGTATTCAATTGACTCTATCTCAACAACACTTTTTTTATGTGAGCACTAACAGTACAAATAAATAAAATTATTTAGTCTTTTCTGAGATTATTGGTGTTTGATAATAAATGTATCAAACTGACTGAATCACTATCTTCATAACATCTAGAATTTTTTATTAACTGTGGGGGTTCTCAACCTCCATGTACATTTATAATTAGCATCAGTCCTGCAGATGCAAACGAGAACAGAAGAAATACGAAACTCCGCAAACAGCCAAAGCAAACTATAACACAATTAAACTCGCAACAGCATTCAAACGCGAGCTCATACATATATTATGTGCTACAATCTTGGCAAATACTGAGCACGGAAATCAATATGTTAATAATTTAAATCGGTGCATGTTTATCTCTAGGCGCAAAGCGTGCGCGAGCATCTCACGGACGTGCATACGCACGCAACGCTGGGGATTTTGCGTGGCGGGCTAGCGGGCTTTGCGGGACGCTCTCGAGAGATCTCGGACCCAATGAGAGCGACGAGAGCGCCAGTTTCAAGATGGCGGTTACCTCGACTGGCGCAGCAAGGGCGACGTGGTGTTTTCGAAGTTCTGTGTTACGTGAAATTGCGTGGTGTTCAGCTCGGCAATCCTTTCTGGGACCTACTGCGGTCGAATCAGATCGCCGTGCAGCTGAAGGAGTGCACAGTGAAAATGTTCGCCGCTCGGAATGTGGGTCAACGCTGCGATCTGCTCAACGCTAAGCCTATTCGCACAGTTCATCGCCGACGGACGAACGACTCTAAAAGAAATCGCCGAAGTTCTCGCCGCTATGCACTGGACATCAGTAGGTCATGAATTTCATTCCCCGATAGCATTGATAAAAGCTGCCGTTTCCACGGGACGACTGACGGAGGCTCCGTGATCGAATTTGGCTACGCACTCGTACTCGTAGCCATAAAAGGGCAGTCCCAATGACCGTCTGTGCGGTGAGGCGCTGTGCGAAGAAGGTCTCCCGCTTCGTTAAACAGTAATAAATGATTGCGGTTCGCGGTAGTGCTCACTACTACCGCTAAGGTAATTTTTGAGACAGGACAGTCCGATTGATTGCGAACACGAAAAACCCGGACAATTATGTTGCTCCAGTTCCATGTCGCACATTAAAATGTATGACCGGCCTCTCAAAATATATATGGTTCTGCTTGTACCCACCCATATAGCGTTTTGCAGTCTGGAGGTCGGAAAGGTCAAGAGGATGGCGGCCAGCAGCAAGGCCGCGCAGCAGAGAGCCGGTACTGTTCCGACCCTTGTCGCCAAGAGGTAGAAGACTATCGGCATGCACGTCATGCCGACTATGGGGTCCGTAAACTGCATCAGGTTGATGGAGAGCTGCATGCAGTCCATGGCTATCACCGCAACCACGTAGCCCGGAGGGTTGTCGCTCCTGCTGGTCGGAGACAGGCGGGTGATCTGGGGAACGACGCCGTTGAATCGTCGGTGACATATCGTCTTTTGACGACAGCGAGCATTCAGGGGAACAAAGACTACGGTCACTGAGAAAGTGAAGACGGATGGATGTGTCTTTCGAACACCCTGTCTCCAGCACGCGCTCCGTGCCTTCCGCCATGCCTTTGCTTCGAGCTAGTGCTTGAGGTGCACACTGAATACACTGAAGCGTCGTCGAAGGCAGGTAGGTGGCGCTCGAGGCAAGGGGACAACTGAAGATCACCCTGCCGTTATCAGATTGGCAGTGATTATAGAGTAAAACTTTGGTGTCTGAAGCGCTTCTGTAAATGGTGTGCTTAAAACGTCATCAAAAGTGGTCCCTCGAGGCTCTATTTTTCGTCCGATGACGTCATAAGCGTGGCATTCCGTTGCCTGCCACGACCCTGGCGGTGGCAGAGCAGCGGAGATGGTGCGACAGACGCCTGCCCTGCTGTATAGGTCGCTACGCAGCCAGGCAATCGACGGAAACCCTTAGCAGACACGGGATGGGACGCTGTGACGACAGCGACCCTGGCGTCTGCTAACCAGTGTAGTCAGCATTTCAACGACTAACCGCCAGGATCGCGACATCTGACGGCATGACAGGCCGGCTCCCGTGACGCAATTTGTTGCTACTTCGGGACCGCGCATTGCTAGAGTAGGACCGTAAACACACCTAGTCAAAGACGCGTTCCACGTAGTGTTGTAAAAGGAAGCTGAAAACTAATTGTATACTTTGCTTTGCCTTAGGTAAGAGGACTGACTCTTCTTTAGGTCGATGGAACCGATCGGGTAGCTGGAATCAAGCACCGCGGACAGTGCAGCCTTGAGTGCTTTTAAAGTGTGATTGCAGTTTATTTTAGGTACGGTCTTTTTCTTTTGTGTATAGACTTTCAAGCTTGTGGTCTCTTGATCTAGAAGCAAACGAGCCAACAATATTTATCAGCACCACTTTTTGTTTGAGCCCTTAATAGTGTCATTTGTTTTTTGTGCTTGTCGTTGAAAAGCAAGAGATTCTGCGGCATCGTCGACATACGTTTGTGGTTATATAAACAGTGTGATTGAGTAGACGCAGTAGCTAAATTTGAGACGTTTTCTGTGACCTTGTTTTTTTTTTTTTCTACACCCACAAACTTCCCCGTTTTAACGCTCTAGTGTAAGGATAATATGTCACTATAAAATATTTTCGCCATCTTGCCTTTCCACTAACTGCATTTTTATATTAACAATGAACGCACCGTTATTTTTAGGGAGTTTGTATGTTTGTATGTTTTAACCCTTGATTGGACTCTGAGTTATCAATGTTTTTGACAAAAGTAGCCTCAATAGTTGAAACTGTGGAACACCAGAAAGAACATCAACGACAAGAGAAGAACAATAAAATTTATAACAACAGCTGTAACAAAACAATCATAATAACAACGACCCAAACCACACGCATAGCACAGCTCATGTCGTCGTCTTTTAGCTCGGTGTGTCACGTTGACTTTTATAGTTGTACCTGTACAAGCCTTATAAAGGCTTGTACAGGTCTAAATTTCTTACGGCATCAAAGTGTGCTCTCAAGAGTATCGCCATCTGCAGTACAATTTAAAAAAAAAAATAATATTGGAGGACATATAAGACTGCTTACGTGAGGAATGCGATAGCATTCCTACAAGAAGCTCGGCACGTCTTATTTTCGCACACGGTGCTCCGGCGGTGACATCACACACACCCACTGCGCGCGGGCGGCGAACCCTCCGGCTCCACGCCTTGCGTGACGATGCAACTGCGTTGCTCTGCTTTTCTTTGTGTTTTATTTTTGAGGCGCGTCCTGTTTGACCTCGAGCGCCCCCCCCCCCCCCCCCCACCCCGGCTTTTGTGACGAACCATCTCATATGACCGTTCGCAGCCAGTGGGAATTTAACTGCCGTTTCGCTCAGCCAATGGGAATTTAGGTGCCATTTTTTTGCTGCCACAGACAAAGCGGGCTTCGCTTTATGGGACAGTTAATGCTTTTTCATCAAAGGAGAACATCCTGGGACCCTCAGAATAGCAACAAATAATTCGATATGAAACAGCTTATTCAGTGCATTGTTCCAGCGAAAATGCAGGTGCCTCTATTGCGCTACCAGGAGGTGTGTTTGGAAGCTTTTCACACAAGTGTTTACTGCTTGCGAATATTATCGGCAGTGGGAGCTATAAAGACCACACACTGGAATAAAGACAGTTACATTATTGAAATCAACACAATATAAGGTTACACGCTCCACTGCGTCGCTTGAAGGACGTGTATATGTACGTTTGGCAGAACCGTTTCTTTTGTGGAGTTTACGTAAACCACGTGATTCTAGTGTGTCGAACACATCGATATGTACTCTATGTGTGCAGTATAACTTACTTTTTTGAATATTGCTGCCTGCAACATGCTGCGAATCCGAATTCCCAGTCGCATGGAAAGGTATAGCGTATAACACGAAATCATTGATTCTGCCGTAGCGGTGGCCAAGAACAAAAGAATCAGGGCGCCTTGCCCCGATTGGTTGGTGGCGGCAATGAGGGACCTGTAGGAGAGTTACGTGCTTATAAGTTGACATCCAAACAAATAAAAAGAAAAATTCTTGCCGCGGACTCTATTTCGCGATTTTTTTCGTTAATGAAAAAGAAAAAAATCAGCGTTTATTTAAGAACACACGTACTATGACCTTGACACGATTTGTAAAGTTGAATGTAAGATAATAAACATAAACTTTCGAACGGTCTTTACTTTTGAAGTCCTATTTTGCATTAAATGTAGTATTGATGCAGCGATCCCTCGGTCTTTACTTTTGAAGTCCTATTTTGCATTAAATGTAGTATTTATGCAGCGATCCTTCAAATTTGCTTGGAAGACATTCAGTCTTTTCGGGAAGCGATAAAACTTTATTTTTCTCTTTTCCCTCTAATGCAGCGGAGAATCTGAATTGGTGTTTGGGTCACGCGACTCTAATTTTCCGATAAATTTAGCGGAAGAACTGAATTGGTGTTGAGGCCACGTATAGAGGTCACGTGACGTCGAGTGACGTAACGTCATGTGACGTAACGTCAATTTCCCAGCTAAACTGACCTGGGAAATGCGCGGATGGATGGACGAAGTGAGATATCGGATTGCAAGGTTCCGCTGAAACGTATTTTGAGCTTTACAAATTGACGTTGCTTTGTAGTTTCTGCGATTGTTAAATTAACTGAACTTCAGCACGAATTAATATCAGGCTGAAAGTTGTATCTTTTTATCTTTTCACGAATTTCAAGGTTTTTCCTGCCCAATTTTAGATATAGTGTCATTCCACCATATCGACCGAGACTATAGCTAGCTGCTCAAGTCGTAGGGCCACATCTACTGGGGGGGGGGGGGGGGGGGGGGGGGGGGGGGGGGGTTACAGCCGAGTACGTGCCGACCGCGGTCACAGCGCTCGGGCCCAATGGATGCTCAGAAAGCGTGCTCAAACTAGGGCGGCCTCGGAGCAACTTCTAAACTGCGGGCGCTTTTAAAAGGTGCTTTATTGACAATCAAAAAAAAAATGCGTATTGCAAACGTTACATCGGCAAAAAAAGAAAAGTCCAGTCATGACATTTGTTGTCGCCCATTTTAATATCCAAACTTCATCTAGCAATTTTATACGTTATACAAAATATATAATTTTTAAAGATTTATCCAAAATACAAAAGGAAAATATCCACGAATTATATAATATATCCACAATATGATAAATAAGCTAGATTACACGTTCTGAATGCATCGATATTTTAGGCCGATTGCGGTTGATGTAACGTTGGGACTAATAACCAATAAACAATTCCCGCAAATACCCGTGTGAACGTTTTGTTCACTTCATATAACATAAACTGTTTTACGTGAAGTTCTAACATATTTACGTCACATCTGTTGAAACTAATGCCTTTGAGGCAAATGAAGCTGAACAAAATATAGCTGAACGTGTTATTCAAAATGAGTTTGTCGTAGTACAATGGAGCTTTTGCCTCTTGGAATATGTCAGTTGTTTTAAAATGACCGACGCAGTGCGTAGCAACATTTTACATACGAAGCACAACATATTAGGTAAAATGATAAAAAGAATGCGCTCAGAGACGCCTTTTTTATTTAAATTACTTTTCATAAAGAGAGACCAATCATATAAACTTGGTCTGGTGACATAGCTAAAAAACTTTAAAAGAAAAGAATCGTGTACTCACTCTAGAACAGGAATTCTTGCAATGAGACAACCGTAATAAGAAAAGGTGACTGTGATCACCCAAAATGTGTCGAGCCATACGACGCGAAAGATTGCCCCGAGAAAGTGGCTTTGTTTCTTGGAAGATTTGTCGGATGCGCTGAAACGAACACAAAACATCTTGATGTCTCGTTCCAAAAGCAAGGCTCGAATGTGTTGCGTAAGCTTGGAGTAAGCGCGCAAATCTATGTTTTCACTCCGTCAGGTAGACAGAGATTGCTACAGCACATGAGAAAAAAAAATGCCGGTTAAAAGAGGTTAGGATACAAGAATAAAACGGGTAGGTGTTTGTTCAGAGGGAATGCTCATAGGTTACTTAGTATATACACCACGTTTAGTGATTGGTAGAGTCATAGTAAGCGCAATAATGAATTTCCGATTGTTGATACTTTTCATCAGCACCCAGGCAACACTGTCCAAGTTGGTCGCACTATGTTGCTCACAAACCAAGATCATGATCTGTAGTTAAAAGCTCTCTCATTCTTGGTGCCCGAATGCTCGCTCAACCTCGCCAAGCTACGATCGCACCCTCTAACTCTACTTGTCTTCCCCAATTCGACCTGATGGTGCTTAGTCCACGCGAAATTAATAAAGCTCTCAAGCAGATATCGCAAGTTGCAACTCCGTCACCCCTTGCCCCTAATAAAGTATTTGACGCTTTTCTAGTTCTTGCCCCCTGGCCCTTT
Source organism: Ixodes persulcatus (assembly GCA_013358835.2). NCBI lineage: Eukaryota > Metazoa > Arthropoda > Arachnida > Ixodida > Ixodidae > Ixodes > Ixodes persulcatus. Next base: position 178,845 of record JABSTQ010011558.1, read on the forward strand.
GATCTTCCCCCCGCATGCGCGTGCGAGATCGTTGCGCACGATAGCGTGTTCGTCCGTGTCGATCTTGTCGTCACCGGAGGTGGTCGCCAGCGGTTCGAAGTTCATAAAGACCAGCTTCCAACATCTCTTGATAATAATCATTCTCACTGCTGCTGCTATCAATGTTGGAGACACCCGAAGAATCGGGGGATGACGCAGATGTCCTCGTCTCGAAACCGCGTGCTCGAAACGGAGAAGATAAACGAGGAAGCTAAAGCGCGAGACGCCGAGGAGGTCAAGTCTCCGGATGTGTGCAAGGTACGCCGCGCTGCCAGGGACTGCGATGGGACTACGTCACCGACCCACCAAACATGGCCCTCGGATCACCTCGAATGGGGTGGCCCGAGGTTTCCGCACATAAATTGATTTATCCACGACACTATAGCGCAGTTTACATAACAAGTTTAGCAAAGATATACGGACATACAATGGCTACTGGCATTATAGTTATATGATATTCTATTTTGGCGTGTTTCACTTTTCCATTTCACTTTTTCCCACTGATAACAATAGCTCAAGCAAAAAACGTATGAAGATTAATTCACGAAGTTAAAAAGGTGTACGTGAAATACATCATGGTAAACATCTTGAACAACACCGCACAGAAACATAGGGACGAAGCAGATGCACAAACGCGACACACCTGAGGTTTAGAAGATTTATAACTACTTTTCATCATGGTGCATAAATGGCAGAAGCAAAGCACAATTGAAATTATTTTACAGCTTGATGAATCCCACTGCCCCCATGTACTTTCAGATAAGAAATATATAACAACAAATTTAGCAGCAGCAGAGGAACTCAACACGACACTTAATACAAAATAAATTGCTTTTTTACAAAAATAATTTATTAATTTTCATTCAGCTGTTTACGCACATCTTTCATCGCGATTTAAAAACGTCAATGATAATATTTACCACGTAAAAGAAAAACAAAGCTCTACAAGAGAAGGACAACCACTGTGTAATTTAGATGCACAGGCCGACACCAGGCGGTGTATTAGATAAGGAGCTTACTTGGAATAACGCTGCTAAAATTTTAATAGCGCAGCGAACTAAAAAAAAAATAAAAAGCTTTAAATAACACTGGCTTTCCAATCCACCCTGGACTTTTTAGAGCGCAGCTCTTAGGCGCCCGTTTCCGGCTTGAGCGGCGTCGGCGTCGCCGTCGCCATCGCCGTCGCCGTCGGCGTAACCGCGGGTTGCATGCAACTCAGGTTGCATGCAACTCGCGTTGCATGCAAACCGTCGGCGTCGGCGTAACCGCGAGTTGCGTGCAACCCAGGTTGCATTCAGTCAAAGTTGCATGCAACTCGCGTTGCATGCAACCCGCGGGAGTCGCTGGGTTGCACGCAGCCCGTCGGCGTCGGCGTAATTGCGCGTTGCGTGCAACCCAGGTTGCATTCAGTCCAAGTTGCACCGTCGGCGTCGGCGTAATTGCGCGTTGCGTGCAACCCAGGTTGCATTCAGTCCAAGTTGCATACAAAGCATGCAACCCGGCGACGCCCCCGAGGTCACGTGACCCCCCCCCCCCCCCGCGAGGTCACGTGACCCCCCTTCAGTACCCTTCCCTCCTCCTCCTCAAGAGCTGCGCTCTAATTCAGCGTTACAGGGAGTTGTAAACGGCTTTCATTTTTTTAAGGCCCAATCTATGTCTGATCTGAGGTTGTTTTGTTGTTTTTTTTTTGTCTCACAACCTAGTTTTTGCTTTTGTACTTTGACGAAAGGTTTCCTTTGAAGTACTTCAGTTATTAGAATGAATGCCGCGAATGTTTCTGGAACCTCAGGTTGGACGTCGAGGCTCGAGGTTCGAATGTTTTGGCGTGCCTACGAGTCTCCGGCGAAATTCGACAAGCTACGACCATAGAGTTATTACAATAAACGCTAGAGGCTCAGCTGGCGCTAGTGTCTACGGGACTTCCGGTTGCAAATTGAAGCTGACAGCATGCAGTCTACTTTTCCAGTCTTCCTGTGTATTCCTATGGGAAAACGCGCGTGAATTTTGTCTCTTAGCCGTAAAATAACATGAATAACTTTTGTTATTTCGGTTGTACCGGATAGTATGTACCTTTATTAATATTGTGAAAGTGTAATGGGTTTAGTTACAGCATTTTTTCTTTACCGCTGAACGATGTTAAACTTCGCTATATTTCAGGCCCAAACCTCTGTTCCATGGCAGGAATGTAGAAACGAGCGACGATTCTAAGCAAAATAACGATCGAAAGGAATGTAGAGTATGTTCAAAGTTCGCCAGTATTCCGTTGGTACTTATATATTGCTAACATGCCCGTCCTGTCACTATTTGAAAATGACCCCGTCGTGTATCTTTACGAGTGGTTAAAAAAAAAAAACGTTCGAAACGTAAAGCATAAAGTACGTGGGCTACGAAAGGTGTGTTTTCTTATTATTTCCTATGTTGGGCAGTTTTTATCGGACACCTGTTCTCTGGCTTCTCTCTATTTGCAAAGATTTGGAGCGTGCGGGTGATGATTTGAACCCAGAACAAGCATCTTTGCACATATTCATGAGCAGAAAGAATAAAGCAGTACTTATTTATTGAAAATCGAACTATATTACGTGACTTTCAATTTATTTTGATCGTCTGCAAGCACAAGGAGTTACTTATCCAGTGTTACTGCGTAGTTCTTGCCGTCTCTCTCAGTTTTCCACATGTCCTTCGTTCGTTTGGCACGTATATCCCCCATACTGGAAAGCGCCGACGCCGTGTTCGCGCTAACAATGTCCGACAGTGGACATAAATACATGTACGAAGCGGTTTTAGCACCGTTTTTCATGCCACGATTTTAAAATAAAAGCGCCGTAACTGACCAATTATTTCATCCGCGTGACTGGGAAATGTTCCAATGTGCCTAGTACGTACGAATTATTTGTGATATCTGCTCTTATAATCGAGCGCAGAGAGGAAATTTACTCGCTTTTTTCCATAGAAATGCATTACCGGAAGTCGATTTCGGACTGCTTGCTGTCTGCTTCAATTTGCAACAGCACACTAGCGCCAGTTGAACCTCTAGCGTACATTATAATAACTCTATGGGTACGACTTTTGAAAGTGTTGTCCTAAGTAAACTCAAACATTCTAAAGCTTAGGAGCAAAAACGTTTTGCGGTAGTTAGCCCTAAAATTTTAGGAAATAGTTGTCAATGTCTGCACAATACAAAATCAAGAATACAAACCTTTAATGATCTCGATAGTTTGCAAATCTTTTCCGCCTTCTCATTTCAAATATTCGTGCATGCGTATTATAGGCAAAATGTACTATAACTTTTGACAAGCTTCTGTAGACCTTTCCAAAAAAAAAATCGACTTCTGCGCGTTGCCATCTTTGTCTGCTGGAATGTGGAAGGCCTTCTCAACATGCGCTGTAGTTCTGTTGTGTGGTACATCAGACGCTGCGCATGCGTCCACGGCTCAGTGACTGAACATTCTTGTTTTGCCCGGGTGATAAGCGCTGGTCTACACTCCGTTTCGAAAGGTCTATACTCCGTTTCATCACAGCCCCGACCTTGCGGTCCGATAGAGGCAATCAAGCAACATCAAAAGTGGACCCTCATGGCACTCATCATTTTTGTCTTTGCCGTCACCAACTAAACCTATCCTGCTAGTTTACCGCGCCTCGATTCTGCGCTTTTTTTGGTGCCGGACTATGTGTCTGTGTGCTATAGCAAACCCACAAGAAAAACAAGTGCAGTTACGATTCAGTTTTGGCGAATCGCGACGGCTCCATCGGATCGACTCCATCGGAGCGATTCTATCGAATCGACTCCATCGAATCGACTCCATCGGATCGGCTCCGTCGGATCGGCTCCGTCGGATCGGCTCCATCTATCCATTGATTGGATCCATTAGATCGTATGTCGGCTTGCTGTGGAACCTTATGGGAAATTAAGCTTCGTTTTGACTTTACGGTGGCGTGTTATGCTTATGCGCGCTGCTTCGTCCTTTTATATGCATTCGTAGGGATCTACGAGTACAAAGGTGTCAGACGTTTTAGGCATGCCCATTTGAGCGCCGAACCAATGTCTGTGTAACTAGTCGATAGCATGCAACAGTTTTGAAAATATGGCACACTTTTCATAAACGTCCGCTCAACTCGTAAATTACAGAAATCCACTTATGCCCGCGCAACTACTAATGGCATGCTGTTGTTTGCCCGACAAAAGCATCGCGCGTATAAGTTAATTTTGGGTAGGCAAATTTCGGTGCAGTGACATATATGTACGGACACTCATACTACCACTTCTGACAAGAGCGCCATTGCTCGCCGCTATGGTCATATTAGTGCGTGCCTCAGCTAATTGAAGTGACGCGCCACTCGCAAGAAAGCCGGGCTGGAGCCGTGATATGGAAAGAGGTGGGAGGTGCTTCTACTGAACCCTCAACCTTGCACCGACAATAGAGTGATCATAATTATTTAAGAGGGACCTATTACTTGGTTTTAGTGAGAATGGAGTAGAGTCTATCCAACATAAGCGAGCACCGTAGCCGCTTGTTGAGTGATGGAAGCCCTTTGTAAGAAGTTTTTGAGTCAGCAACCGCATAGCTGAGGTACCTGAAAAAAAAAAGACATTCAAACGAGCTAAACCGGATCTGGTACGCTGTGTTCGTTACGGTTGCTGATTGGCGCTAAAATTTGCTTAACATTCCAATAGGCTTGCAGACACGACTGAACTTCTAACCAAAATATTGAACTAAGATAATGTTAGTTGCAGTTATTCAATTTGCTATTTTGGCCCTTAAAACTTCTCTTTTTAAGCGTCTAGCGTAGTGCCAACACTAAAATCGGGACACCAACGGCCCGTGCGGGTTCACTGGGAAGTACAACTTGGTCTCGACGGGTTACAAGTCAGTCGATAGTGTGAACTGAACTCTGCGGCAGCTAACTCCACACACGCGCAGCCATACAAAAAAAGAATGTGCGTTTTACTCTATTTTTTTTTTTTTTTCAGTATGCCATGCGTGACCAATACCACATTGAGGGCCAGACCTGTGCCGTTTCCCGCTAAATCTCGTCACTAGTAAATTCATTCAGCGCCGCCAGTAGCTTGTGTCAGCGTCACCGCTAGAGCGTCTCGAAGCGTCTCACAACAATCACGACGCTAAACCTTGGCGACGCCAGACGCACGCGTCTCGTGCTTTGCTGCGTGCTCCGTGTATGCCGCTTGAGGCGGGTGTGTATGTGTGTGTGAGCGTTGTAAGTGAAGATGGGGGGTGGGGGGGAGGACCAATAGTGGATTCGCACCGGGCGCTGGGGATCCACTGGAATCACCACTCTTCAAGGTGGCATTGGCTTAACTCACAGTCTTCCGGCCAATGACGTCAAGCCGATGGAGAGTGCGGGAAATTTTGAATGTTGGGTTTGGCATTCTCTTCGATATGCCGTTTTCTTGATACTTATTTTTTTTTATATCCACTATATTGTAGGTCGGTGAATAGTAAAGCCAGGGTATTATTAAGGTTGTCGGAAAGGTTCGTCCAATAAGGTTGGCCCAAAACAAATTGGCAGAGTCAGCTCAGTTCCGAGGTTGTTAAACACACATGAGATTCAGTAATTAGACAATAATGCACGAATGACATAAACAATAATTGCGTCAGTGCATTCTGGCTATACTTTAGAGGAATATAAACAAAAAAAAAAAAAGATATTTTAAGTTTGACGACAAATTACCTTCGTCCTTCAAGAGAGGAGATTCATCGTGACCCCTGTCTGAGTTTACATCAACTCCTCGGCAGTTGCAGGAAAAAACAAATTGCTTGCGGAGCCATATCAATTATGCTGTTCAAATTTTTGAATGGTACGATAAAAAGATATTCCATATGATTTATTTACTATCTGTTTTTATACCTACTAAAAAAAGAAAAGCGTGTATCAGGGTCCTTCTAGGAAAGATAAGAATGCTTACATGACTATTTTTTCTTCACAAAATGTTACACCTTTCACGAAAGAATAAAACTATAAACTCTGTTGGGGTTAAAATAAATTCCGTTGTGAAATTTTAGATTTTCCGTACTTGAATATAGATACCCCAAGCATGATTCCAAATGGCGAGCGGTTGTCCTCGGATGCACCTTTTTCGAACTGAAAGAAAAAAAAAAATCGGAGTAAAAGGATCAAAAAGATGGTGGTAGAGGGATGTGACGTCACATGAGTATTCCATATAACATCACAAAAACGTGTCTCACTACGAACTCAAAAATACGAACTCAAACGCTACGCTACGAACTCAAAAATAGGAGATATAGAGGTGTCTGAAATAATACACATTTGTGATTCCTATTGCTAGCGAAAGATGGCCACAGGTTTACTACCCACCATACGAAATCATTTTAAGAAAGGCTTCAAACCTATTCCCGGGTTGCTTTCAGTCAGTGTCTTCCCTCGCCCTTTCCTTCTTCTCATATAAACGCAGCGGGTCGCCGGTGGTCAATTTTCTCAAATACGAGCAACTCGAAGGAAGAAGGAACCTTAATATTGCAGATTGTCTGTGTCGAATTGCACTCTTAATTTTGGGGAACACTAGGAGAGAATAACGCATAAAACAAAATGGTGCAATCGGGCTGCCAAAAAAAAAAAAAACGCAATGTGAAAAAAATTATTATTTACGAACAAAAAACTAACCTAATTCTAACAAAAGAGTGAAAACGTGCAATTACTGTGAGTAACTCCATCAAAGTATAAAGATAAACGACCTTGGACACAACTGAGAAAACTGACATTGTTTAAAACGTCCAAGACAGCTTCCTTTTTTTTTAATTATGCCATGTTTGAGTAATCGTAGAATCGCGGAGATTCACTTTTATCTCAGGCTCCGAGTATTTTGAATCCTCGTTAAAGTCGAACTTAAGAGAAGCTTAAATAGTCTCAGAAAATGCGAGTTAACATTTGTATTCGACCGTTTTCATCCCTATAAACTCGAAAATCGCACTGAAACTTGGTGTGAATGAACTTAACCCCCTTTTATTTCTAATTAACCAGCAGCAACCGCCGCAGTTGTTGGAGAACTTTACTGCCTTTTGTAATTGGTCAGATTCTTCGTAAAAATCATCCGGCTATCTCCGAATCAGCAGCAGCGGTTGCAATTGAGAACAGGCTACGTTGCGGCATGGCAAGATATAGTGTCAGATTATTATAAGAATTGCGTCAAATATTGTAACTGAAGCTGTCAAAAACTAAATATAAATAAATATGCAATGCTTAGATGCCTGCTCGACGTAAGACCAGGAAGCCAAGCACATGTGCCAAATTCTTTCTATACTGAGACCTAAGGTAGGCGGGATGCAGGTAACTTCATCACTGCACTTGCCTGTGATGACTGTTTCCAGTCGCCCGTGATCACAAACCTTTTGTAGGCAACAATACAAGTGATTGGAGGGGAGTAAATGTTTTAACTCCTTCATATGAAGAAAAAAAACTTTTAGACCGATTCGAAACCTGTTATGACTTTTATCAAACCATTCCAAGGCCAAAAAGTAAGGCTGAGCGAATATCACTCGAATTGAAAAGCTTACAGGCATATCCCGTCATTCGAAACTGTAAAAATAGAAGTATCCTGTGACTCTTATTGCACCGTGAAATTTATGAATAATGCAGAGCTATTCGATTATAATTATTATGCGCACAGCGAGGCACGTATAAATCGTGAGGGTGAGGGGGGCCCTCACCCTCGCTCCTCTCTCGAATCATATTTCCCAAATGTTCTAAACGTTCTTATTGAAGAGTCAAGCTAGTTCGGCCACCTGCGTCTAAAGTGCAACGGACTGCGTCACTACCTAATCCGACTCCTTACGACGAACGTTGCCATGGGAACGCATAACAGCATATCCCGTCATAAGCAGATGTAAGCGTTCGCAATGCAGCTGGACGTACTGATTAAAATATTCCCCAACCAGCCTTAAATAAGGCAGATATAGATTCTAAGACTGCGCGTGTGAAACCCTATCCTCGGCACCGCAAAGTGTCCACTCTCCGAACGGACGCAAGAAGTCACTGGGACTGCGACCCGATGGGGGCCAATCAAGCACAACCGATACTGATCGTCATGGCGCTTGTCGACTTTGCGCGTCTGCTATCAACGCCTGAACCAATCGTGAACAGCGAATCTGGCTTTGTCTTGCGCCTTACTTGTGTGTGATTGGGTTATCCGGTGATAAAAAAAAACGCACAAAAACGGCGAGCGGCGTGACGATGTTCTTTCGGCACTGCTTGAATTCTTCCTCTGACATGGCTGCCCGCTCGGACTTAATTTGAAACGTAGTGTAGACGAACTAAAACATTGCATTCCTTTTAGTCCTTCCTTTTCCGCGTTCTGCGGGCGACCGAGGGTAGAGCGACGACACAATTTTATTCAGAAATTGCGTTGCTACCGCGAACTAAATAAAAAATGAGACATTAAACTTAACATTGCGAGTTCCTACTACCAGACTCCCGCAGCTTTCTCTGATTTCGACGTCCTATTTAGCATTTTTTTTTTTAGGTTTAAGATAATTCTACTACCATTAGTCGACGAATCCTCCGTTCTGTCTGCTGTATTATAAACGAAACCTATATGTGCAACATATAATTCATAAAAAAAGAAAACGGAGAGAAAGTAAACAAAACAAATAACCTTTTTTGATGTGCTGTTGTAGACGGGTGTGTCACGCAGCCCAGAAAACAGGAAGCATCCGAGGGCAACGTTTGCGAGAACAACATTTGTGATCACAATCTGCTCTTGCACGTAAAACTCAGAGACGACGATCTGTGAATTCAATCGAGGGAAACATTCGGGTTTAAAGAACGAAATCTTCAATTTATTCACCATTTACTTACAACATAAGCCACGTGATGTGCCAATAAAAACCACCCTTATTCGCTCAACCTGCTGGTGAGACGTTGGCTGCCACTCTGAGGGTACCAAGAAGTTTACTTGACGTTCTTCCTATCAGTTCCTATTTGATTCTTAAGTCGTCCGGATTTGCGTATAAGGGTAGGTGATCATGACGTCACGTGATGTTTATCGTTCAATGTGAACATGGTGTAATCGCTATAACTATTAATACACGCGGAGAGATGTTACAAAATCTTCCGTTGTGTTTTGCCTGAGCGTGCGCCCAACTGATGTCTGAGATAGAAATATCGTGCAGGAGGCGTACCTTTTACCTCAGTCTTTGAAAAACTGTACTGGTCCCGACACTTCTCCTTAACGCTATCGGAGAGCTTTGTACGTGACCACGCTTGGCTCTTTCGTCCAGAAGTGGTTCAAGATTCTCTAATCTAGCAACACTACTGAGAGGCTGGCAACCAGGATGTGTCCGAATTTTGAGCCACCTCTGAATGCGCCATCCGTAGATTGCGGTGACACGTCATCGCATTGATAGCGCTTTTCATTACATCAAGCGTCTTCTGCTTGAACAGTCAATGAACTGCCCATACTTTTATATCTGCTACAGTCTCCAAACTAATATTACTTTCATTCCTATTCTTTCTTTGAAATTACTTCATAACACACCCCTTATCGTCAAATCTGCCTTTCTGCATCGCCACTGCCCCCAACAAATGGTGATGCACAGACCTCGTCAAGCCAACATTCGAGACTTCTCTGGAATATTCACTTTCATGATTCGATTTTTATCCGTAGATCCGACATCTGTACTTTCAGATGCACTAGGTGATATAATCTGATTTTATTTGAAACTTCAGCACCGCTAGCAGTACCCTCATAACAGGTTGCGCGAACCCGTACGCTCAATTGACTATTTTTTTGCTTGAACACTCAAACGCCATCGTCCCTCATTTTGTTGTGAGAACGTTTTTACGTTACTTTACACCGCTCTCTATCGAGGAAGGAAACGCAAATAATAACGTTTACGGGCCTTCTGTTGGGTTGCTGGAAAAAGCGCCCTCTATACTTCATTATCCTCGCCAATAGAATATTAGCGCCAAGATGTTTTGGTGGCCCCCTTTCATGGCTACTCTGCGTGACGCCAACATCAGGAGTAGCCTCGCCGTGACGTCACAAGTTATGATCCTGCTGTTTTTTTTTTTTTTTATCTCTGATACGAACGAAAATTTTGATGGTTTGTGTAAACAACACATTGGAAGCTTTGAGTGACTGCGTTCTTCAGACAACACCATGAACTTTGGCAGTCTGCCCTTAACTGGCTACCGTCAATGAAGGCAGAATTATTACCTTTTAAGACGAGTGTTCGGCCATTCCTCGAAAGACGACCAAAGCGTTGCATACGGCCCGGCGTCGCTGATTTCCAGGCAACAGTATGTGGTTTTAAAATCATGTGTTTCGCAGTGATCCACTCAGTGGCACGAAAAAAAAATGGCTCGTTAACATTAACGTTAACGTAAACGTTAACGTTAACGTTAACAGGCAGTGCCACTTTCGACTCGTTTGTCAGCGCCTTGGATGGAGTTTTAAATTCATTTGACTAATCATTTGCCAAGTGTTACCTCTGTTTATTGGGAAGCGTTTGTACTATATGCCTTTTTACTTTTTCTCAACTATGTTTTTTGGAGCCATGTATAACTAGAGCTATGCTGTTGTATCTGTCACATATGTACTCACATGCCTTGGCCCACAAAAGTAGGCCGGCATTATCATTCAAATAAATAAATAAGTGTGTCTCTCCGTGTAACTGAGGGTCGAAGCTTCTCGGGGGCACTTCTTGTTGTAAGAGACTGGAGTCACTGACAGAGTGAAAACGGCAGTGTGTGTTTTTCGAATTCCCGACCTCCAGGACGCGCTGCATGCCTTATGCCGTGGTTTGGCACCTCGCACTCGCACTCAAGGTGCGCGGGACGCCAAAGCGTGATCAAAGGCGCAAAGGTCGCACTAGATAAGGGACAACTGAAACTCCTCCCTGCCGTGATCAGCATCTGAATGAATAAAGAGGCTTAATGCAAAGAGGGTGGTCGCATTTTCGCCAATGAGAGCGCATGGGGTTCCGAAAAAAATCTCGCCCTTCGTGTTTAAACTTATTTTTTAAGTATCAATGCTTGGTGCACCGAGCACAGTGAGTCATCATATATGAAGGCGTGAAGGAACACCTCAACTTTATATGGTTGCCTAATAGTTTTGAGCTGCGATATTAGACCCACCAGAGGATACGCGATGTCCGATTCCTGTAAGGAATCTTGTATCAACAGGTGCGCTGCGACAGAATGACGCCGATGATTGTATAAGAGATGTTTTTTTTTCGTAAGAGGCAAATAATAGTTTTAAAAGATACAATAGAAATAGGGAACTTCGAGAGAACGTTACCACCTGCCACGTCAGACGTCAAGTAGAGAATGTAAAGCGATAAAGTTGAAGCTTGGGCGAGTTGGTACGGCATACTTCAGAAGATGAAAACAGCTAAAAAAACGACGGACCGGATGAAGGTAGTGTCTACCTTTATCCGGTCTGCCGTTTTGTGCTCTGTTTTTACCTTCTGATGCGTAAAGCGATAATTAGCAAATTAATAAATTAATCACCTGAAATTCACATATTAATTTTTGAAATATACGTGTCAGCTGGCACATTCTTGTTAGAAATGTGTAGCCCCTCTTGACAATATGGCGTAGCAGTTAGAATTCAGACAACAAATGAACGCTTCGCGCTATTCTCTGCCAAATTTAAGACGTGAGCAGACGAGATACTGAAAGATGCAAAAACATTGGCGGGTGTCCCATCCGGAAGGACGACATCCTCCGCAGGGGTGTAGGAAAAAATGTCCCAGGAATAAATGTCCCCGGAAAGAATGACACCGGAAAAAAAGTCCCCGGACAAAATGTCCCCGGAGAAAAAGGCCCAGGTGGCAAGTAGGAAAAACTATCCCCAAAGGATTCTCTATCTTTGGGTCTCCATGATCCTCATGGCCTTCGGTGCGGTCCGGTCATATGTCCTTGGGAAAAAAAAAGTCATCCTGTGGCAAGTAGGAAAAAACGGCCCCAACAAATAAGGAAATATACGATTCCCCGAAATACACATCGCTACACTGTTAGCGCGAACACGACATCGGGGCATTTTCCCATTTTACTTAGAAAGAGTATTAGTGGGAACGAAATTTTACCGTCTGCGTTATATTCCCAAATGAGCACTTTCAAAACCCATATTAAATTTGATGACATCCTTTCTTTCCTATCAGAAAAAGAAAAAAAAAACTAGCGATCGCTTGTTTGTGTTAACACTTTCTCGCTTTTTACCTATTTGGAAATGGTACACAGGCACCTCTCAAATTTCTCCAAACACAATAATTTGGTATTGGCTAGAAGTGTTATAAATGTTTATTTCGCAATAAAAAAAACGGTTGAGGAGCAATGTTACGAAATCAGGAATGAAATGACACTCTAGATTCATTCACAGAAGTCAAAAGCGGATCGTACGGCCCACGGCACACAAGAAATCTTCAATTCCGATTGCCCCAGCGGCGTACCTTTCGCATAGGCAGTGTACTCGGCGTTGCATGTCAACGAGCGTGGACTTGCACCTCTTCTTGGGCACCGACTCGATCCTGGGCACTCTTCATGGTCACGGTCGATTCCTCCGAGCGCAAGGCGTCGATAGCTTTCCATACTGTTGGGTGGCTGTGGCCGACCACGCTTCCAAATCTCCGGTTCCATGCTTCAGATTAGTTGTTGGTACTGTGACTTCCATCTACCGTGGCCGCATGGACATTGCAAGTGGCGGGAGGGTAGCTTGGTGGCGTTCTTCGCAGGCTGACGATGCCGTTCGCTCGATTTACGCGCCGATAGCTTCCGGTAACATAGGTTTTGTCAAAATAGTCTAGAAGTTCTCCCTGCGGCTTCTGGCATCATCCCCTTCAAGACTTGCATGCCACTCTCGACGTCTTCGGGTGGCAGGAAGGCTAGGACGTCAAGCATCCCAACGAAAGTACGAAAGCTGTCGTCTTCTCTGTAGAGCCTCGCTAGTCCGAGTTCTTGAACCTTTCGCCAGGTGCTCTGGCACAGATGGAAGAAGTAGGACTTGATGGTGATGTCTTCCCCGAGGTTTTTTAGCAGCGTTTATGGTCGCTTTGATGGTGACGTCTTCCCTGAGTTTCCTTGGCAGCGTTCATGGTCGCTTTTTCAAAATCGCACATTACGATGTCGGAAGAAGGCGTCAGTCCTCGCAACTCACATTCTCTAGCGAGGGACGTGAAAAGCTCTTCATGGGCTTCTTGGGATTTTCTTGTCATAAATGCGTAAGCAACAGAGACAACGCTCGCTCCTAGAGGTACCAGGATGAAGTACAACTGCTGGAATCCCTTGGGAGAGAGTTCAAAGTTCCCGTCCATAAACCATTAGCTGCTCTAGGCTAGCAATTTTAGACAAGACTTACTGGCGAACACGAGCAGTCGGGCTTCACTCTGAGATTCATTGTCGTAACAGAAGAAACGCTCTGGCTGATTGCCCGCAGTCGTCGTCCAAGGTGGCTCAACAACCAGGTCCATGAGGCTGACAGGGATTTGCTGGGTATGCCGAACCCCGCTGTTGGCAAGTACAGCGCTTCAGGCACTGCTCACTTTTCATGAGGCACTTTCCATCTTCCCTCAGGTCCCTCACGGCTTGGGCGAAAACTGCGGCAGGCTTTCCTTTTGAAGCAAGGGCGATCTCTTTCGTCTGGATACTGGATTTGGCCACACTAATTGCAGCGTCGTCTGGGGTGTGGCTATGACGAACAGTCTGGCTGTAGGCTCCCGTTGCGCCGTCGACAATCAAGGCTACTTTTGAAGGGAATGCCAGCGCTTGACACAGCGCCAGTGGACGCCCCATGCCAGGTCCCTTCTGCCTTGTGTACAGGTAGCCATCCACGCACAACTTTGTTCCTCCCTTGTTGGACTTCAAGGATCTCCATTCCTGGAAATATATATCGTACTGTTATAGGTATCAGTTAATGAAACTGCACGCTATTTCTCAATATAAGTCGTTAAGTAGAATTGAGACAAAGTTTCAAAAACGGCATGCAAAGCTAATCGTTGCTGCAAGTTAGCAATCGTAAACCAATAGGCACGAGTAAATTAATTATTCATCAGAAAGCAAATCGCCCTTTCATTTCTTGATAGAATGACAAAAGACCTCACCTCACAGCAGCCTCCAAATCCCCGATGTGAATGAACTCCGCTGACTAAGCACCGGGCCACAAAATACGAACGAGACCGGCTATCTAAAACTTATGAACTCTGTCGACAAAGTCATATCCGGTTTCCGAAATACCCCACAATAAGTTCCTTCGATTGCTTCGTGTGTGATATGGTCCATTCTTCACTTGCGCACTCGTCACAGGACGATTATTTACAGGACGATTCGTCACACATGAACCTTCGTCATAGGATGACTCGTCACGCGGGCAACCGGTCCCACATTAGTTCGTCCCCCAAAAAATGTATTGTTCATTTGGTTCGGGCGGAAAAAGTGGTTCACCTCATATCTTGGTATGTCTTTCGCTTCTCAAAGGCGAAGAATTTGTAACAGACGTTTTAGCTCCTGGTTCCGTCCTGAAATCAGGGATAACCCGAGATAGAAAATCCTTTGGGGACATTTTTTCCTACTTTCCACCTGGGGCCTTTTTTGGGGGGGGACATACTTTCCGGGAACTTTCTTTCCGGGGACATTTTTTCCGGGGACGTTTTTTCCGGGGATGTTTCTTCCGGAACCCCCTCCGCAGCGGTCGCAGGTAGCGAGTCACCCCGAGCAGATAAGGTACACGTGACCGTAAAAACGCGATCCATTCACTGCTGTCTCCTCGGGCGAGCGGCTTTTTGCGCTATTTCACTGTTAGTTTCGCTATGACTAAAACTTGACAGCCTAACTTCGCAAGAGAATAATCCGAAGTAGAGTCTTTCTGAATTTAAGAACAGCTATGGCATATTTCGAAACGGACGAAATATTTCTAATCGGAATATGTAGCAGCTGAAGAGAACAATTAAAACGTTAATTATACTTCGTTTCACACTTAGTTTTCAACTCTGTCGAAACTCTGTCGAAGGGGATTGAACCGAACATCTCTGGGTTGGATACCGACCCCTGCCCGTTTCGATCTGAATGAACATCGTACAGGCGTGCGGACGTGTATCACTACTGCGTGGTGCACGTTAAAGAACCCAAGCTAGCGGTTGTACTGCACTGGCTAAATTGCTCATCTACAGCAAATGACTCGTCGCAACTTTACAATTGCTGACCAACTACAGGCTGTATAAATATCTACACAACCCCAATTATTCTTCTGTCAAAGCTACTGGTGCGACCGCATGGCTTCATCTGGGGTTTCGTTTGTGCGAGAACGCGAGCGAATTATCTGCGATATCGAACCCCATGCTCGCGCCGGCTGCTTCGACGTCGTTTTACACTTCGTATGAAACAGAGTATAGTAAATTTTCATTTAATACCTTTTCTAATTAACAATTTACACTCATCACCTGATGTCCACCGCGGTGGGTAATGTTATTTCAAATGAATTGACTGTTTTAATTTTGTTTACCCATGTAATTAACCCGACACTGGGGTAGAAGGAATATATACACTGGTAGAAAAACTACCAGGGAAAGACAACTGTTTTATGTTTTCTACCACTGTTAAGATATTTTCCTCCTTCCGCTTAAGTCTCGAGTTCAAATTATTATCATAAACGTCCCCCAGCTCGCCCGAGCACTTACACTATTTTCGTTATTTCCAGTGCCCAAATTTTATTACTTGCCGCCTTAGAAAAAAAATGGGATGCAGCTTTGTTCATTCGATCAAAGGCGATGAAATTCAGTAGCTTTTTAGGAGAATCGTTAGTAGGGACTTTTAGCAAACCGTTACCGTGTTCCGCGTACCGTACTAACTGAGCCTTTGAAGCATAATTTAAGCGCGCGCTCGGGTGATACCGTGACAGCGGTGCGGGCGCTTAAAAGCATGCTTCAAAGACTTCGTAGTGCGGTACGCGAAACACGCTAACGATTTGCTAATATTTCCCAGTGAAAGCAATTAGGTAAGGACATGGCGCAGTGATGAAATGGTTGTAATTTGCCGTACGCATATCGACGACGACATCAAGGACGGCGTCCAAACAACATCCAGGACGACGTCAAATACGTCGTCTAAGACGACCTCTAGGACGATATCAAGGACAACAACTAGGACGACGTCGAGAACGATGTTATAGAGAGCAACGTCTAGGACAACCTCTAGGACGATCTCTAGGACGACGTCGAGGACGACCTCAAGGACGATTTTCAGGACAACGTCTAGGACGACGTCCTAGGCGCCGTCCTCGACGTCGTCGAGGTCATCGTTCGACGCGTCGAACGACTAGAGGACGACCTCTCGACGCCGTTCTAGACGCCGTCCTTGACATAACCCTACAGGACGACGTCGAGAGCGACATCAATGACGACCTTCAGGATGACCTCAAGGACGTCTAGGACGACGTTGAGCACGACGTCGGGGACGACGCCTTCGTCGATGACGTCAAAGGAGACGTCTAG
Organism: Ixodes persulcatus; assembly: GCA_013358835.2. Lineage (NCBI taxonomy): Eukaryota > Metazoa > Arthropoda > Arachnida > Ixodida > Ixodidae > Ixodes > Ixodes persulcatus. Next base: position 195,341 of record JABSTQ010011558.1, read on the forward strand.
GACGACCTCTAGGACGATCTCTAGGACGACGTCGAGGACGACGTAAAGGACGTCAGGTCACGTCACCTTCAGTACCTGCGCTTACGACCTTACTCGATCAGCGCTTACGTGACCGGCACTCACGGGAAGGGAGCTTACGCAACCGGCGTTCACGCGATCGGAGTTTATGCTTCACTATAGCCATGGCCGTAGAGCCCTGCATATCCGCGGATTATCCGTGGATATCCGCAGATATCCGCAGTAAACTGGCGGATGCGGATAAAAATTAGACGGATTTTGGCGGATTGCGGATCGGATGCGGATGTCAGGGGCTGCGGATGCGGATGTCAGGGGCTGCGGATGCGGATATCCGCGGATACGGATCTAACTTTTTGCCCGGTGGCATTCAGTCCGTCAACTGACGTTTCATCTACAGATCGTTTTGTCGACATGCGACGTTTGATCGAAAGGCTTCCCGTGTTCGTTTCCTCAAAAAACCTGAGACGTTTCGTCGCACACAACCCTGCTATTTTCGTAACAAACGTTTTGTGCTTCGCCTGGATTACAGGGGGTGAGGGGGACATGGTTTGGTTAAGCACGCCTTAGTGAATTGCGCGCTAGCTTTTAGCGGCTTAGTGAAGAAATAGGTTGTCGACAAAACGTCGCAGGGGCATGTGCACACAAAACGTACAGCGTCGACGAACCGTGTGTCCATGAAACGTATGTACGTGACAAGTTGTCCACACAACGTATTTCCACAAAACGCGTTTCGAAGAAACGATAGAGATCCTAAGCAAGATCTTATTCTTACTGAAGATCGCTTCAGTTATTGCATTTTATCTCGTCATAAATGCTATCTATAGAAAAAGAAAAAGTGAAGAATGCAGGGCATCAATCGTCCCGAGAAAGCTAGTTGTTTGGCAGGGAAAGAGCGGAAAACTTTCTCCGGGCAAAAAAAACCCCAAACGAACAAGTCACAAGAAATTAGAAGAAACCTCCCCCTCTCCACAGAGAGTGGTGTGATCATGATACCAAAAACAAAAGAAGTGCTTCGACAGCGAGCGCGACCCTGTGGCGCCACGGTTTGCAAAGTTTCGGAGTCAGCGGCGCACGCACATAGGCAGCCAGTAAATTGACTGTTTCTTTTTTTTTAGGCTTAGAGTTCTAGCCGAGAAAGTTTGGTAGTTCATATTCGTCCGGTTACGACGCCAGGGCGCCAGCAATGCCAGCGGCTGCCGCGCGCAACCTCCGTAGCCTCCCCAAGCAAAAAAAAAAAAGAAGTTTATTTTTTAATATGTATATTTGGGCGCCTGCAGGCCGCGATTTTTCTTGAATAACACGTTAGTCGATTTGATCAGGCCTTGGACTCTGACTTAGCGGCGCATCTGCCCGCTGGCTCACAAGAAACACCGTGAGACTCGAGGCGGCCGCATACGCTCGGTAACATCAGGATTTTGTCTTCCTACCACTGCTTCTCCTCCTCTCTTCCCGAACTTTTTTTTATGACTTTTTTTTAGGCGTTCAGATTTCAGGGGAGAGTTAAGGGGCCACAGGTAAAAGTTTCCGATTCCGCGTGCGGCGGGAAAGAACGCGGTCGGCGTGATTTCCGTTGATTTTGCTAATCTGAATGTAATCGTAACCTGTGGTGGTTAGCAAGATCATCGACATGGTTCCACATTTTGCGGATGCGGTTCGGATACGGATACAAAGTATGCGGATGCGGATCGGATACGGATACAAGAATGTAAAAAGTTTGCGGATTCGGATCGGATGCGGATACTCAAACTGTTATCCGCGCAGTGCTCTAGCGGGCTTTCCGTGACCTAGAAAGCGCGACCTTGAGTGTGGTTGGGCTTAATGGCGACGTACGCGATCGGAAGCGTGGCGTTGGTCGGTGTAAGGATCGACGAGGACTCCGCGGATGGGCCGTTAGCACCAGGGATACTTGGCTGGTGGGAAAGCGTTGGCGTAAACACTTCCCGTAGTGGACAATCTCGAGAGACAGGCGTACTTTACGACGCGAGGTTCGGAACGCTCGTTTTCTGCGGGGAGAATCGGAGCGTGCGTTTCGGGCCGGGAGAACGCGGTGGCTCTGGCCGGCACCGTTTACATCGGTGTAGTGTTTCTCGCCCGCGTGAGGGGGTCACGGCAGAACGGCAACGTCAGACGACGTCTGGCTGAATGAATAACAGGAGGGCTCGCTTAGTCGGCGCTATCCACACTTGGGGTTGGCTGTCTGACTCGCCTTGCCAGTTCTAGAAATAGTTTGCTTGCATCTGAACCCGCCTGACCTTTGGCCGTGAGATATACGCAAACCGCGGGTTCTCACGCGGGAATATATGCAATTGCCCCGTGGCAAGAAAGTGAGCCGATTGGTTGTGGCCTTTTGGCCAGTGGGAAACGCCTATCTGACGACGCGTTGAGGATTCGCCAGGATGAACCAACGAGTGACTTGGAAGGGAAACGCAGCAAGTGAGTTTCGTCTGTGCTGGAGATCGAGAGCTAACGCTCCGGAATCGAGCCCGATCGTGGAATTTTGAGGGCCATTTGTCCCCGTAATTTGGACGTAATCCCACGAGCCAGCCAACTCCCGAGCTTGGATAAGCTAGTACCCGAGCACCACCTTCCTAACCCCGTATAGGAAAAGTTATCTTTTCGGAGTATTGTTCCTCTTTGTATTTCCATTCGCTACAAAGTATTAAATTAATTATTGAAAAGTAATTCTCAAGTTCAACCGAATTAGTTGTCGACGGCCAAAAGAAGCAACTTCGTCTCCGGCAAGACCTGCAAGACCCGCCCAGCTTCCCACAACGAAGTTCGTCACCCAATCCGTACCTGGCAACCCAGACGGCGCAAGGTGACAGTAAAGATCAGGTTGTTTTTGCTCCTTCCGAACCACGATGGTGCACCTTAAGCTACCGTCGGGAACCGGAAGGGGAGATCGTGGAAGATGTGGTCCGGATGCTGCTTGGAGTTGAAGAGAACTTCTTGCTTCTTCTTGTTGTGACCGACGGCGGAAAGTCAATAAGTTGTAATGAATACAACTGATAACAATAAACTTTACTTCAACAAAAAAAATTACACAAAATGAAATGACACTGCAACTAACTGCTGCACAAGGCTTACGGAGTTAAGCAGTTACAAAGGCGGACGGACCCCTCGGCGTCAAGTGTCATCCCACGCTCGGTGATGACGGCGGCTAAGCCGCAGAGCAGGGGCTGTCGCGATCGACGGAAGTAACGCGACGAACTGCGGGAAAGAACTACTGGGCCACACGGGTCCGTTCAAACTCGACGCTCACACGCTCGGTCAGGGCTTATGCAGTGCGCCAGAACCCGCCCTGTCCAATGAGGGGTTAATGAGGGTACAAGCCCCGACACCCTCTCGACCAATCGCACCAGAGGCCATTGCTGTTTCCGAGGGGGGCAATAATATGGGGAACTGCGGTTGAGTGTCTAAGCCCTGAGTCCTGACATCTTTATGTTCCAAGGAAGATCTGCTGGTTCTCGGTTTCGGCGAGAACCGCCGATACGTGCATCACCAGAAAACATTCCATCATCACAGAGCGCGGGTAGGAGTCTCCAAGTAAACTAAAGGCGCGCCAGACACATTTGTGCATCTGGGGAAGCCGTTTCGCGAATCCCACGATGCTGGGTCTACGCTGGCGCGTTTACACGAGCTGCGCCCGGCGCCCCTCCAGTCAACGGGGAATTGTAGTAGACCGTTTCCGCAGCCCGCTAAGCACCCGGATAGCGCTCCGTAATCCCCCACAAGACCTTGAACTATGCAGACAAGGCTGGGGGCGCGCATGTGCAGCTGCGGCGTTTTCTTCACGGATACCGTAGCGGAGGAGAAAATCGGTCTACTACAATTCCCTAACGTCACGAACCACCGGAACCTGACGCAAGGATTGCGACGAAGTCGTACGAGCTCGAGACGCGGCCAAGTTTATGAAATGGCACGCCAACCGTTGATAGCAGCACTTCGGTGCCCCGAGCGGCCGCGTTGATTTGTGTGCCCGGAGGCCCCCTGCCACGGGTGAGAGGGAAGACCTTCTAGCCATGACCCGCCGATGAGAAAGGCACAGCCCCGCCCGTGGTGGAAAGACTGCAGGTTTAGCACGTATCGGGCCGTTGCACGAATTCTTTCAAGAAAACGTCGCCTCTGCTGCGCGCAAAAATGCCACCACCTCTACGGTGCCCGAGCAAAGAACCTGTTCTATCGGCCTTCCACGATTGGCCGAATGCTGACTATGACGTCAGCAAAGAATTGCTCATCGATAGAAAGAAGAGTAATGTAATAACTTCAATTTTGACTGACTTGGCAGTGTTGGTTTCAGTGCGCAATGATTTCAAGCTTCCAGCATTCTCATTACAAACACCATCACCCTGGGTTCGATCCACACAACTGCCCGTTTTTAACTGGCATCCTACCGGCGTGCGGTCTTGTATCACTACTGCGTGGTGCACGTTAAAGACCCCAGGCTAGCGGTTGTACTGCACCGGCTAAATTGCTCATCTACAGCTGGGAGACAGGTCGCCCGTTGAGGCAGACTAAGTTCTAGACTGAATAAACATAAACATAATCCAAAATTTTTTTTTTTTTTTACAAGCACCATTGAACGTGATGTTCGCTAGGTAATGACGTCACGAGAGGGAACCATAGGAGGGCGCCACCAAAACATCTCGCCATTAATAAAGGCTTTAAAAATCAACCTGTACGTCGAATGCGATAAGTTGCACTTTTTTGCTCTACTTAGGGGAGAAGGCAATGTACCTTAAGACCTTTTCACATACTACTCCGCAGCGCTACCTCAGCGCTATCTGTCCACACCACAAGTAGTGGTGACCTTCCTGGTACAGCCCTGAAGATCACGCTATGTTGGTAATACTATGGCACCTGGAAAGTGTCCCCGACTGGTCAGTTTACCACATCCTCATAAGCCCTCCATTTCTCCCTCATGACGTCATAGAAGTGTCATGCTGTCGCCCGCCGCGACCCTGGCGGCGTCACAGCAGCGGTCACGGTTGTGGAAGACGCCTGTTCTTCTGCAGGTCGCCTTTCCAGCTTAACATTCCACGGAAGCTTTGGCAGCTAGGAGTTGGAACGCTGCGACAACAGCGACACTCGCGTTTGCCTGTGCTTTTTGGCGGAACTTCTACGGCCAACCGCCAGGATCGCGACAAACGAGAGCATGACATTCCGGCTTTTGCGACGTCATTTTTTGCCACTTCGGGACCACTTTCGATGCATGAGCGGAATAGAACGCCAGCACACACCGGTCGGAGACGCGTTTCAGCCCCCGTATAGTAATACAGCGCTGATAGACCACTGCATGAGTGCTCAGGTACGCCAAAGTCAGTGCTGCGTCAGCGCTGCTTCTATATAGTGTAGGTTTAGTGGTTCGATGTATGTATGGAGTGGCCATTTACAAAAAGGTAGCCCTATTTTTCGGAGTACTTCACATTATTACCTCATTAAGCTTCACCTGCTCGTTTAACAAGAGAAGATCCACCGCGGACGTCGTGAACAAAATTCCAAGTGCCACACAGACAAATCCCGAAGCCATGAGGCCTCTCCATAATCTACGTAGAGAAATTGTGGCTAGAAAGAACTGCGAAAACAAAATAAAACAAAAGGAATTAATACGCGCAAACAAATTGGAGCAATCATTATGGCTTTCACTTATGAAACGACAAGTAAACAAATGTAATACTCACGAAAGATAGGACAACAGAAAAGCTTGCGAGAGCTTCCGCAATGATCGCTGGACAGCGAGGCGCCGGCGATTGCTTCGGAGAAATTAGAAAGAATCCTTTGAGGAAAGCGGAAGTGGCGGCACCAAAGGACAAAACCTGAAAAAAAAAACGACGCGTAAAAAGCAAAAGCGTCAGGGACCGCTCGCGCAGTAGTGTTCATTTGGCCCTTTCCAAATGGGCGCCATCTAGCAACGGTTGCGCCAATCATTCGAGTCCGCCATTGTTTTGGCACTTACTCGGGAGTCTGGACACAAGGGCTATGTTCCAAATCTTACCCGAGTAACGTGTGTCCTACGTCAGCGGGTAATACCACGTGACATCGCGTGTAAACGATCCGCGACTTGATTTTGGAACGGCCGGGATAATCACCCGGATACTACGCAGATTGGCTTCGTCTTGGGCTACGGCAAAAAGAAAACATGGCAGCGATAGCGGAAAATAGCAGACGATCCTTTTTGATCATGGAGAAACCACGTAGAGACGGTAATGTTAACCGCTTCGAAGTTTTTCTTTGACAATGACGACCTTTGTTTTCTGAGATGGCTCCACCAGCTCCTTTTGCTCAGCTTCCTTTTGGGCTGTATATTGAGATAAAAATTAGTTATTTCCTTCAATTAGACATCGACATTTTTGTTTTGATTAATCTGCGCGATCGCTGCAAGCCCAGTCCAGTGCCATAAACAGCCTCAACTCAACGTAAGTAGCACCGATTACGCTTTGCGAATATTGCTTCCACACGGTGTAGCGGTAGAGCGCATGTGGCTTTCTCAACAGTGGTATGTAGCTTATGTTCGCTTTGACGTGAGTGTGATTATAAAAACCGCAGAGAGGGGGGGGGGGGGGGGCACTTCGAAACGGCTATAGAAAATTTCTTAGGGAAAGAGATGTGATGGGGTTGTTGACTGATCATACACATAAAATCTACGATGCCTTCACTGCTTTACAAACGTTATCCTCTCATTACACACACTCTGGGGAGAAAAAAACCCCAAAAACTTCCACACCATCTACTGCGTTCGAATATTTTCATATTTTAACGTGAGAACACGGAGTTCCCTCCAACGCCGAGGACGATCGAGGATGCGGAGAAGCTCCTGTTTACGCTCGCACTCTGATAATAATGGTATACCTTCCGCAGGGAAGGTGCGCGGTCTGGATGTGGTGCAATCAATTCCTGAGTTGAAAATAGCAAATCGTAATAACCCGACATAAATGACTGCACCTCATTCTTTGTTATTTCGAATGTCTGCCACCAAAGCCAACGGAGCAAACGAGCTTTGACGGCTGTCGGCGCAGGAAGCAGACGACGAACAGATCACGTGACGTGTTTGCTCGATTCGACCCGGCGTTACCCTCCGATCGAGGAAGGGTAGCGTGAGTAATTACTCCGGAGTAAACAACCCGCTTCTGGAACGCGAGTTCTGACGTCATTGATTAAGCGCGAGTAAGTTTTGAAACGCCAAGGTACGAAACTGTTACTCCGGAGTCGGATCGAGTAAATTTTGGAACAAAGCCAAGGTCTGCGCCAAAGTTCCGCGTGAACTCGCCTCGGCTCGTATCGAGAACGTGAGCTGCACCAGTGTACGCCGAGGATTCGAATCCAGTCACACATTTCACGTCCATGGCGACCACCAATGTAACTTTATCGGGTTTCGAAAGGGGTCTATTACGTTCAACCAACTTGCGAGGGTTTATCACCAGTGCTGTAAGCGTTACTTGCAAATAAAAATCACGCACGATCGCTACCGTTAGCGATAAAAACTAACGCACGTTAGTTTTGTGCTGCTTGTTGTATGAGTTAACACCGTTTACTCTTTTGACGTTACCAGCGCATAGGGTTATTAGAGAGTTTTAATCGATCGTTTTGTCACCCCCGCTACGCTATACGCTAGAGCGATGACACTACTGCGTATGTGCGATGCTAGTGGAGAATTAGTGGAGCTGCCGAAGCTAGCGGAGGCGCGCTGTTTTACCAAAGTTTGCGAGAAGCGTAGCGCGCGTAGTGCGGTTCCCTAGCGAGCATCTTGCGGGAACGAGTCTTAGCGAGTTTAGGGACGGACAGCCAGCGGGGGGCGCAATTCAAGATGACCGCCACGACGCGCCTGTCCGGTCTCTGTGCTTCGCGATCGCGGTTCTGAGGGGCTCTTGCTGCTGCGAGAAGTAGCCGCGACAAAGCCGTTCCAGGACTGCAACGGGTAGGGATTTATGCAGGACATGCTAAATATGGCCACGGGAAAAAAAATCAAGAAAAGCTCCGCTACCCGTGGTGCTGTGAGTGAAGGGTGCCGCCTCGTGCTCGGCCGCTTTTGTCGTGAGGACAGAACCGACCAAAGAAGCGAGCGGACAGGCGGATCTAAGGGATTTCCGTGGTGTTTCATTTTCGGTGAACAACGACACTGCAGAAGAGTTACGATTGTTATCATTTATTTTTTAAGATTATCTCGGTGGTTTTGGCGCTTTACTCATATCTGATTGGCTTGGACAGCTTGACCGTCAGTTGTAGTCAGTGACGAATATAATATTTAGTTACTTAAAAAAGAAGCAAGGATTAGCACTTTACTATATGAAGAAAGAATATTCTATTAAAGGGACACTGACAGGATATTTATGCTTGCTGAGGTTTCTATAGTTGTACATGACATACGAGAGCCGAACTACCTAGAGCAGAATATGCGCCTCAAAATTCGGATTCTTTTCGCCTGAAAACCGCCGATCGAGAACTGGCGGGTTTGAGTCCCGCTCACTCTCATCTCCGTGGTCTCGGGCCGTTTTCTAAGGTTTAGACACAACCATAAAATTTAATCTAAGTCGTGGGTCATTGAAGGCACACACTCAATATTACAAATTAAAAAAAAAAAAGATGAAACCCGGTTTTCTGGCTTCTAAAAAGCTGCAAACACGTTCATTGAAAAAAAAAAAAAAAAAGTTGCACAGAGAACCGGAAGCATTCTGTGCGTCCACTGCGTAATGCTCAACATGGCGTCGAATCGCGTATCCTGGGGCCCGCGGGAGGGACGGCGATGGCGGCGGAAGACGGGCGTGGGACCTCTACTTCAGAACTGTCGTTCGCGGTACCGGCGAATTCTGTCTTTCTTCGAAAGAGGAATTTTGGACCGATCAAAGCCATTAGGACCTGTTCCGTACGACACGCCCGACCACCAAGCCGATTTGCACGAAGACATCGCTCGGGCAGTTGTCCACTATGGGGTCTCACATAAAATGATTCGTCAAAACGATTATTTAAAGCTATAGTAGCTCAGTGGAAATATTTACGCTTCACGCGAAGAAGACCAAGGTTCGATCCAGAAGTGGGCAAGCAGTTTTTTTGTTTTTTTCATATGTTGCGATTTTAACTTTTTTTTTTACATCTATCACTGAAAAAAAAAAAATTTTGTGGACGAAACATCGAAGAACTAAATGATATGGGACTCCCTTTTCGACATCTGCGAACTCAATGTAGTCCCTTTCCACAAAATGTAAGGAGCATATAAATCGAATAGCGTCCGCTTTCTGAGATGCCCGTAACTGTTCTGCAGGACTCGCAGCCAGCTATTGGTCCTGATCCCGTTAATCTTTCGGGAACCTGCGCAGACCCTGCCGCACCATGCAACTTTCGGATGTGGATGGAACCTGTGAGGCAGCTATTCACGCAACATCTTGGGTGTACTCTTTCCGGAGCCGATCAGGAGCATTAATCACGGGCACTCACTACTCAGTTCTCACTTTTCAATCTACAAAGCAACTCATCTTGAAGTGCAGAACAGCGAGCGGAACAAACATAACACCAAAGCAATCTCACGGCAGCTGGTACCCGCAACGCTATGATGTCGTCTGCTGCATGCGGCCAAAAAAAGAAAAAAAAAAACGGAGGAAAACAAATGAAAAGCGCGGTCGGGTCGACGAGGTGGAGGGGCTTAGAGTGATAAACCGGAAGTTCGGATGTGGCACCCCCCCCCCCCCCGGTTGCTGCCATGTTGTACACAAAAGTGACCACTCGTCATGTGACCTCACAAGAGCCGTGACGTCACCGGTAAGATGGCGGCGCCCAGAGCTGGCGGATGCGAGCTTGTTCGATGCGCGGTAGCCGTGATGCGCAGCTGCTTTCCGACGACGTCGGGCTCCTTCGTGCTCGCTGACGCAGGTATAATGTGAAAATATGTAGGAATGAGACTTTATATCCTTTTTGCGCAAGATCGCTCTGGATCATCTGGATATTAACACCTGTGAGAAAGCATCAGCGTATCGCCGTACCGGTGCTCGGATTCCCGGATATCTTTGAGGATTGACAGAACTTTGAGTGCTTTTAGCATACATTTTTCGCATTTTCTTAGCTTTGTTTGAACGTTTGAATGTCTGAGATTCGATTCGAAATGTATACATCGGATGTAGGGCCTAGGGGAATTTGTTTCAGCCCTAGGTAACTGCATAATCACAGCAACTTCTAGCGCGGACGCTCCTGCGAGCTTTACTCTTTGTACTAATCAACAATTTTACGATATAACTTCAAGCATAAAATATTCGCATTTTTCTAGCTTCAGCTGAACGTTGGAATGTCTGAGAATCGAAGCGAAAGGTGTACGTCGCGTTAGGGCCTAGGGGAAGTTGTTTCAGCTCTGCATCACCGAATAATCATAGCAACTTATAGCGAGGAAGCTCCTTCGATCTTTAACCTTTTGTGCTAATCTACGACCCTACATTCGATCGCAATACTTTTTTGAAGTGAAAAGCTGGCGTATGCTGCACGCGAACTCTTACATAGCATTCGAAACAATCGTTCGGAAAAAAGGTTCATTACCTATGTTCATAAAACACTGTATTTGTCCCCTTGAAACTCAAAACACAGCAAGTCTTCACATTTATGATTCATCAGTGCAAAAAATGTTGCATTCGACGTCCCTTAGAAATAATTATTAGTAGGTGCTTTACCTTGCCGATTGGTATCAATAGTCCACAGTAACCTACATGTGTATAATCATACTTCTCTTAGATGGTTGTCTAACCCATCATTCTAACATCTAGAATCTTAAACAAAAATGCAGCCCCACTCTTTAGAGGTCCAGAGATAGAACCACACATATCAACAATTCGTTAATTAAATATAATGCAACTCGGAAATAGAAGATTAACTGCACACTTTTTTCTTTCGTAGGATTTACTGTACAGCAATATTTGTTTTTCATGAAGAGTGCATTGTATCAGTCGGTCAATTATTTACTTGTTCTAGGAACCTGGACAAGAGGACTCACATTTGCTTTCATCTCTTGCCCGAAGAGCAGTCTTGTAGAAAAATGTTGACTCCCATTCCTTCCAGTCTCTTCAATAAACATTTTTCAAAAGTGTGTGCTGCCTATAATTTGTTTCACCGTAACTTGAAAAGGGGCAACCGCCTCAGCTCCCTCGAGCCAATCAGAAAGATGGAGTGAAGGTATGAGACAAATCTGTCCAGATGAGCACTCTGATGATATGTTGTCATGTGCCTCTCCCCAACGTGCATATTGACTCACCGAGACTAGCCTTCCCCGTTTGCCAAATTCTGATGAAACGAATTACAGTAGCTACTACTCTAATTACCCAATGCCTTCATACTTTGTGCATTTGTTCGACAAGAATGTTATATCAGCCATCACTGTGAACTCGGCTCAGCGCCTTAGCTACTCAAATGCTGCATTAGCGCTCAACGTGAACTGGGGCCCATTCGTGTGCTTTGCGCTGAAAAAAAAATGGTGACAGTCAATGTTGCTTGATGGGGTTTTGCAAAGGGTCAATTGTGTAATACGTATAGGAAGTGTGTTCTTATATAACAATGCATCAACACATTTTATTAAACTAGATGCTCACAGTGCGTTTCTTTTTGCAATTAACAAGTTACAGCAATAATTATTTCTCACGAGTGTAATATTTATTTTCGGTTGCTGGGCCCGTTTTGTGCTCATTAATGTCAGTGAGCTTTGATGTTATTATCATGAGTGTAGTTTTATGAATCCTCTGCAATGCCTACAGAGGCCCTTGAAGGAAATAAATTAATAAACAACATTTTCACATCACTGGAGTTGGTTTTTGGATGCGCCACATGTTCAGGAGAAATGGAACAAGTGCAGCCCATTGCAACCAGTCTGCTAGTCTGGTATGTCCCATTAATTAATATTGAGGGGTCAGAGATGCGAGTGTCCTCAAAAGGTCCATCACGTGCGGTGAACGCAATTGTTTGTGTATAGACCTGAAAGTGTAAAGGCGAGCAGAAATATGTGTATTTGGTTAGTGCATCAACTATGTTTATTTCCACTTGATTACATAATTATTGGTTCTTTGCAAATGGTTCCATAACGAGTTCTCTCTGCGACAGTCTCGTGTAAGGCGTTCAGTCGTAGTACCTGTGCTCCTTGTTATCGGATGACGCTCCTGGCACGCCGGTGTTCAGTTTGGTCGAGTGGCAACTTTGACCGACTGATGCCGTCTTGTAATCATACGTCATGTGCGACCACTGACATCTGATGCACTGAAGCTGCAGGGCTGGCTTCTAATCCGCAAATTTTCCTGGTAGTTTTCTGCGTCAATGCAGCAAGCTCGGGCATATATTGCTTACGTGGCTGTGCCTTTTGCGGTACCCTAGACTTGAAGGCTGGCAACAACGTTTGTTTGCTATCCAAGCCATTTCACTTCCATGTCAAATGGCGATGTTTTCTGCATCCTGCAATCACTGCAACTTGTGTAAGTCTCGTGTGGCAGAGTGAAGTCGGTCTACGGGTGATGCTTGGTGTTCACTTTTTGAGAACAACCAACCATTCTATTTCTTCAAGTCACTCAGTGGCATTCTCCCTAAAAGATAGAAATTGTGTGCTTTGTGGCGTGGACGCAGATAATTGGTGTCAGCAAATTATTAGGTAATGCCCTCGGACGACAACCGACACCAAATCAACTGTCCTGGCATTGCTGCTCACCTGCTTTCTCATGCTTGCCTCCCGTCGAGGTGATGGGGATCAGGAGCTTTGGAGTAATGTCGGCACCAGGAACAAAGGCCGCCAAAGATACTCCTCAATGTCCCGCGGACGCTCCTCAAGATGTGGTCGAGGGTCGTTCGTCACAAACCCTTGCAGGACATTTTATTGGTACGGGCACCTCCACTAGGCATGGTCGGCCTCATGCAGTGGTAGCAGAGTGGTTTTCGGCCGACCATTCGCAGTACCTCCGAATTCCTCGGTGTACTTTGTTCAGCACGGACCTACACTGGTTCTTCCCGATGTCGGAAATGCTTCGGCATTGGGGTGTCTCATTGAATTGGCATTGAATACTAACGGGTAGCCGGTGGCAGTCGTCGTGACTTTGTGGCATAAGTCGCCCTCGGTTTGTCAGATGCCACTTCACTCGAAAAAGTCTCCAGTTGAAATTGCTGTCGAACTTTTTCCGAAACAATCTCGGCAATCAAAATAAAAGCCGGGCGACTGATGGCAGGAAGTAGCTTCCTTATCTCCGCCCGGACAACGTCGTGGATTATGTCGCGGATGCCTGGGAGGCTGGCGTCGAAGTTGCAGCTGGACGTTTGGAGTGTCCAAACGCTGGGGAGTTGTTGATAGTGACAGGCTCGGGCCTGCAGTGTACATTCAACATTGAAAGCCTCGGTGAAATGAACACATCGGCTGTTGTCGTGGGGTTGAGGACAAGAATGCCGAAGGTGTTGTCCCTCACATGAGGGACATGGGATTCTTAGTTTCTTGTCTTCTGTAGCATTAGTGTTGGTGTGGGTGCTCGATCAGGCGCAAAACATCCTCCACGAAGGCGGTGACGCTCTTGTTGGGGCCGTGTCCTGGACAGAATCAGAAATTCGGCTCTCTGTCGTCAATGTTGACTGATGAACGCGCACTTCAGCTCGATCTAGCAAACTTCAGCTCGATCTTGCAAACTCAAACCAGTGCCTGGCAGTTTCTTTCACGAGAAGTATAGGTTCTGCAGGAGCTGGTTGTCTGTCCACCCACTGTGGCGGGCGGCACGGTCATATTGTTCAGTCCAGCCCTCGACGTCTTCATGCACCTTTCGTAAAAGGGCGCCAGAGTGTGAGGTGCGACGGGCATGCGAACAATGGTGGGAGCGGACGCGGTTTGCTGCTACAGGTTTGTCATTGTTGGCTTAGTCAGCTTCAATTTTTCTGGCAAAAGACTGAATTCCAGTGGTTCTTGCTGGCAGCAGCGACTGGCTCGGATTTCAGGTTCTTCGCGGTGTATTTCAGAGGTTCGTCCTTGTGGTACTCGCTCGCTTGCGGTTTAACGGGACGCTAACCGCAAGACGAGCAATAACGGGACGCGGGATAGTCCGCCACCGGTGTCCCGTTATCGGGCAACTCGACTGAGGAGCCGCCAGGGTGCACACAGAGTGAAGGGCTATGGGTAAAGTACTCAGCACCTCCACCAGAACATACGATGACAGCTGAGCATGGCCTGGAACTTTCCAGAATAGTAAATATTGATGGAAGATAGGACTGGAGCAAGCATCTATGACAATATAACAAAACTGACAGAAGAAAGTCTATCATGACCACTAAAGAAGCTGCATTGGGCATTTTGTCAGAATAAATCCTCTCCTTCGGGGTTTGGCGACTGCCGTGGATGTACTGAACTGAAATGGATGTGGGACCATTTTTCTGGTAATGAGCCGCTGCAGACTGCCGTCGCAAAGCAGCGTGAGCGGGTGGACTGCGTAGGTAACACGCGCGATGAAATGTCCATACGGCTAGCAATTTGCGTAACGAGTGTTGATGAAACGTTTGTTTCGACGAAACGTGCGACAGACCAGCGGAATCAATACCAACTGCAACACCTGTGCTCCGGGAAAGTGCACGTCTACGCCAGAACAATTTAGGAAGCAGCACAGCATCATCTAAAGCACGGCACAAGAACTACCAGCTTGAAGGCAGCTCTTCGGTGCGCCGCACACCTGTGCTCCGCGGAAGTGCACGTCTATGCCGGGACAATTTGGGAAGCAGCACAGCATCATTTAGCACGACACGGGAACTGCCAGCTTCAAGGCAGATCTCCGGTGCGCCGCACAACCAAAGTGAGCCTTCGGTCATTTGAACGAAGCGGCACCACGATTGCACACTGCCAAGCACGACTCACGCAATTTCCGTCGCTAAACTGTGTATCCAAATATATGGCACACGCTTCACTGCAGATCTCGAAGATTCCGATGGTCAACGAGCACAGAAACGTCAACTTAAAATTTATCCTAGCGGTATCCAAATTAATCCGTGGTCCGAGCAACGTAGGGCCGGTTGTTTCTTTCGTGGCAATATCCCCGTCGGTCACCAGCGAAATGCACACCGTTCCTCCGTATTTTCACGTTATACCTACGTCAGACACCACGCTGAGCTCTGGGGTCGCTTTCGACCGGCCTCATATGACGGCTTCCGCGTCTGAAAACAACTTGCCGAGACGATCGACAACAAACAAAGCATCCGACAAGCTCCGGCCCAGCAGGGGCCAGCCACTGCCTTGGCGCTGCCATCTTCCTTGTGACGTCACGTATTTGGTTTGGTCAAGTGACGAGGGGTCAAATTTGCGTACTATGGCAGCGGCCTTATGGGGGTCACTTTCGAGTGCAGACCGGAACCCCGGTTTATCGCTCTAAGCCCCTCTACCTCGTTGGGTCGGGTGTAGCCACCTGACTTCCGGTACCCTCTCCTCCTCCTTCTTTCTCCGACGTCCATGCGCAGAATTCGGTTTCGGTTTCGAGCGGTTGCGTTTCTTGGCTTTGTTAAAAATGTACGTGAGGCTGTAGCAAAATATTAATTCTGTAGTCTTATGACACCATATTCAATCGCCTAGCAAAAAAAAAAAAAAAAAAAAGCTTTTTAGGGGTGTTTGTGTTTTTTTTTAAGATAGCGGCGTAAATAAAAACAAAAATGCAAAAAAATTGCGTTACGAATCTTTGTTTTACGCGAGCCCTGAAATAGCCGATAGTGGCGTTGCGTTAGCTCTCGTAACGCTGTAATCTGTAGCGGGTCGCGAACGTTCTACTAAACCTCGAAATCGCGGATACGCTACGCTACATATATCGGAGGTCGTGCCTATTGCAGATAGCGTAGCGGGAGTAAATGAACGATTTACTAAAACACTCTATTATAATATACACTAAAGGTTCTACTGACACCAGTCTGCTGTAGCAAACTCAAGCAGACAGCAGGCAGCCAGTAGGAAATAGACCCCTTTCGAAAGTCACGTGACGAATATTGGAAGCTCGGAACCACTGCACATTGGAGGAACAAGTGGCATCATTGAACGTGCAAGTCATTCCATAAGATAGCGAACGTGGGAGCGCGGCCAACGCAACGAGCCGACGAGCCAGTCAAACAGCGTCAAAAGTACATCGTCACCGCGCTCATCACCTTTTTTGTGGGTTTGGTTTTGCCTTCTAATGCAACCAAACGCATGAAGTTTGCCTTGACTTTGCGGTGTTAGTCCGCCATTGTGCTGGGATTCCGCAGCTGCCAGCAGAGGGCAGTATTTTGAAAGGGCTCTATTCACTTCCGGTAATGCATTTCTATGGGAAAAAGCCGAATGCATTTTCTCCCTGCGCTTAAATATATGAGCGAATATCACGAGTAATTCGTATGTAATAGGAATATGGGAACATTTCTCACTCACGCAGATAAAATAATTGGTAAGTTACGGCATTTTTTTTATTTTTTTTCAAATTCTTGGCATTTCGAACGGTGCTTAAACGGCTTCGTGCATGTACTCATGAGCACTGTCGGGCGCTGTTAGGGCAAACACAACGTCGGCGCTTTCCAACCAAGGACATCTTGGGCCGTATGCGCTACACGGCGAGACCAAGCGGGACCAAGGGACCGGGAGAACGCCGTCTGCTGCGATTGCTTAGAGGCGCTGCGCTGACCAATGGCAGCAGACGGCGTTATCCCGGTCCTTTGGTTCCGCTCAATCCCGTGCAGCATAGAGCCCCTGGAAAACCAAAAGAGATGGCAAGAACTACGCAGAAACACTGGATCAGTAACTCCTTCTGCATGCAGACGTTCAATATAAGTAGAAGACAACGAAATATAGTCCAATTTGCAATAATTCGAACCTTGAATATGACATTTCCTTATGTAATACCTCCCTCCAGAGGCCATTAAAGTAATAAAAATGAAATAAAATGAAATTTAGAAGTACTGCTTTATTCTTTCTGCTCTTGAATAGTTGCGAGGATGTTTGTTCTGCGTTCAAAAATCACCCGCCCGCTCTAAATTTCTGCAAATAGGGAGAAGGCCGAGAACAGGTACTCGATTAAATCTGCCCGATTTAGGAAATAATAAAACGACACACCTTTCATAGCCCAGAGGCACTATTCTTTACGTTTTGAATGTTTTTTCAACCGCTCGCGGGGTCATTTTTATATTGTGACAGTGCGGGCATATTAGCAATATACGAGTAAGCACCACCGGAATGCTGGCGAACCTTGAACAGACTCTACATTCCTTTCGATTGTTATTTTGCTTAGACTTGTCGCTTGTTTTTACATACCTGCTAAGGAACAGAGGATTGAGCCTGAAATACAGCGAAGTTTAACATCTTTCAAGAAAGAATAATGTAACTTAAGCACTTACTTTTTTTAGAATGTGTACATACTATTCGGTACCACCCAAATAACAAGTTATCCATATTTTTTTCCAGCAAACAGACAAAATGCACGAGAGTTTTCTCATAGAAACGCAAAGGAGTACCGCAAACGTGGATTGGTTGCTGTCTTCTTATATAATTAATAATAATAATATTAATCATAATAATAATAATTGATTGGGCAGGTCCTCTTTAATTGATTAGGCAGGTTCTTACGGCCGCTGGAGGTCTGCGTTTCCACGGGGGTTCCCTCGAAGATGAAGGGGTTCAGTGCATGCGAGCGCTGACGTTATATTTATGCCGTGCTAAGATCACTAGTTCGTAAACCGGGCAATCGAAACCGAAACTTTTCACTCCTCTCCATGGTAGAATAGGTCACGTAATACAACGCGCCCAGTGTTGTGTGCAGATATTCTTGGAAGAAGTATATTCCTGGGTCATCAAGATTATAAATGATCAAGATAAATGCATCGAGCGTGTCAAGCTGATTTATCAGTTTTTTATCGGAACCTCTCCTTTCGATCGAAATAAAGATATTATCAATATTATTATAACCTGACGAGAATGTCGCCTTGGTCAAACGATTATCGAACGTCCCTTTCACTCTAAAATGAAGCGTTTTTTAAACATTTTTTTTAGATTAAAGACAAATCATCATGGAACTGCCTGATCAATGTCAGTCCTCGGCGGGTTTCTTTTTGTTTTAGAGCGCAGCTCTTACGCGCCCGTTTTCGGCTTGAGCGGCGTCGTCGTCGCCGTCGGCGTAACCGTGAGGTCACGTGACCTCAGGACGTTACGTGACCTCAGGGGGGGGGGGGGGGGGTTCACGTGACCTCACGGGGCCACGTTATTTCAGGGGGGTCACGTGACCTCACGGGGGTCACGTGATCTGACGGGGGCCGCGGGGGTGAAGGATGAGGAGAGAGGAGGAGGAGGAGGAGGGAGGAGGAGGGGAGGAGTAGCAAGCAGGATGACCAGGTGAGGTGGAAGGAGGAGGGGTATACCCATCCCTCAGTTCACTTTCATCCTCCTCCTCAAGAGCTGCAATCTAATTCGGCGTTACAGGAAGTTGTAAACGGCTTTCATTTTCTTTTTTTTGGGTATTGTTAGAAGTCGGCCGTAGCTACCAGCGGACAAAGCTTGCCGTATTGTGCTCAGTTACATGGGCACACACGTACCATTGTACCATATCGTAGACTCTGCGATGTACTCGAAGTTGTCAGATTCGCATATGCATCCAACGGATGCTGAAGTCGGGGGCTTGCTTATGCGAGGGTAATTCTATCCCCACGTCTCTTGAAAATAAACTTAATATAATACGTAAATGTCTACGTTGCATCCCAAGGAATCAATTTACCTGAGTGAACATTTCGGCACATAACACAGGTAATTACAACTACGCGAGCAGGTGCATAAGACAATTTCAAGATTTCACGTTTGACCTTATTTATACCTCCCAATTAGATCTTGCTTCCGTGCACCACAGATACACATAGAGAAGCCAAGTACAAGGTTGATATCCTGGTCAGACGGAATGCCAGCACGTAACATCGAGTATCAAAAACAGCGGTCTCCAAAAGTGGGGCTGCTAGAAAATGGATCTAATAACAAGCCTGCATATGTCATGATAAGCGTATGGGAGGATCATCCGACTGATTCGATCCATATTCTCCTAGAAAGATACAGAAGTACCTTGACTCGCTATGGGGAAAGGACCAGAACGTAATTATAATCGATGAGGGCACGGGAAAGCCACTGGAAGATCCTGGGGAACACCTCACCTATTGTAATATTTAGATTTCCGCCTGATGAGTCGCCGACGCTACTACACCGTTGGCCTGCACCGCAACAACCGAACCCAACTAGGAATGAATCTGCCGATATGGTTGTGCGTGTGCTGGCGCGTCTGAGGGGGGTACCTCAAATTGTTTGGACAGGGTCCCTAAGAGCGTTCTCAAGTCTCTGGAAAAAGTATTAAGTGGAGCAAATGGCGGACACCTTTCGAAGGATTTTCAGGTACAAAGAACCCGTGCTCCAGTACTGGCGGCTTGGCGGCGTTGTTTTTAAACTGAGGTTTCGAGAAACGGTTCCTTGGAAATTGTTGGGCCTTGAATGTCACCGCAACGGTATTCAGGACATTCACTCACATCGCAAATAATCGTATAGCAGTGTGGAGACCCGCGAACTATCTGACCACAGAGCTCCGGGCGGGTTCCGGAGAGAACAACGATTGAAAGTCAAACGATTCTCCCTCAGTCATTGCACTTAAGTCGCCAAAAAATAGCGAACAAGGCTACTCCGCTGCTTTCTAGAAATATTCAAGATATTTGACAGTGTACCGCACGCAGGACTTGTACAATACCTCTTGACCTTCCTCATCTCTGTCTAGCCCTCATAAGGTGCCTCTACGGCAGCAAGTCAGCGAGAACTCAGCTGAACGAGGCAGAATAGGAACTAATCTTAGAAACTATAGGGGACATCGACAGGGACGGCCGCTTTTCACAATTTATGTTGTATTATCAATTTTGGAAGAATGCCCCCTCTAGTCGTAGTTGCAATTTTCATTGACATACCTAAAAGAAGGCACAAACGTGAAGTTGATGCAGCCGGGTCTCACTCGTGCGGATCATATAGTATCGACAGAATAAATGGTAGAGGAACTGCAATGACTATTCTAAATACGTATACAAGTTTGTTTTAGTTTTAGCTTTAGAGATTTGTTTAAAATAAAAGCCGTGAAAGTTAAACTATGCGGTTCGTGCAGGTGAGTTATACGACCAGGGGGACATAGAATAGGGTGGTTAATCGTAACGATCAGTCGGCTAATAAATTAAAATTCGGTAATTAACTTCCTAATAATGAATATAGACATATCGTTCCAAATAGAAACTTGCTGAGTGTCATCGAAAACCACTAAATCAGTAATTTTCAGACAGACTTTGAGCGCGTGAGAAGCGTAGTAGTGGACTACATTTACCACTCGTGGAGCAGGTACAAGGTTAGAGGTTGCGGAACACGGATGATTAAATTTTCATCGTGTTACGCCACTGCTAGCTTAGCGCCTGCTGCCCGGGTGGTAACTTTGGTGCGCCCCCGAGTTTCCCACGAGCTTCAAGTCGTTCTAAAAAGAGTTGATTTAGAGGTTTTTGATGACGCTCAGTAAGTTTCTAATCGGATTCATAGTGCTATTTTTATTAATTAAAAAGTTAAATAATGAACAATAATTAATTAGCGGACTTATCGCAAAGATTAGCCACCCACATAATGTCTCCCTCGCCGTATAACTCAACTCCACAAGCCGCATAAGTGTAACTTTCATGTCTCCTTTAAAACAGATCAGTAATGCTGGAAAAAACCACCCTGTATAATAAAAAAGGCGACTAGACTGGGACTTCAATTCAATTCCAAGAAACCAGCGATAATGCAGTTGGATATTCCCAAAGAGACTACATTGAGCAGTACGGTGCTAAACGGTGAGATGGTAGAGGATTAGGAGTCGTAAAATATTTGGATGCACTCTTACTAACGAGCTTGAGTACATGACAATGCACTATGAATATCTGCTCCAAGGAGCCATCCGAGAAGCCAATGTAAACCGCAAGCGTGATTGCTGGAGCTGGAATCGTTCCTGGGTGACTCGGGAGCTCTAGAAGGCGGTGTTGGTTCCTAGGTCAAACTTCGCCAATGCAGTTCTTTGAGTCCCTATCACAGTGCAGGGAACCTTGGATCGTCGGCAGCGAGAGGCTGGGCGGTTTTCCTTGGGATCTCACAATAGAGCGATATCTAGAGTGGTCAATCTTTAAGCCCAGGGTGGCAACCAGCAAGACTACCTACGGCAGCTATCTCCTCCTCATGGAAAAAGAAATTCTTCGTCTACACTTACTACGTGACGGGAGCACAGACCTGCCGGAGGAAGCACCTGAACCAACAGCTTCCTCCGGCAGTGACAGAGGTAGCGTTCACTGAGCTACCACTGTTACTTCTTTGCACACTGCGGCAAAAAGCTGCGAAATCCTCATTTCTACCCCCCCTTAAAAAAGAAAACAAACAATCCTGGAGTGGCATAAGATTACCATAAAAGCGACGTCCAGCAGAGTCCAGCATCGACGTGGTCGAGCTGGGGTGTTTGTCGTCTGCACCAACTCCAGGCATCCAATTGAGAGAGAGCTCAGCACCACCCACTTGAGGAGCTCCGAAGCCGCAGCAGGGAGGCTCTCATTAGGAAACTGCAAAGGTAAAAATATCATGTTTAGATTAAAGCGCCACGATTACTATAGTTAGTTACAATCTAAGAGAGCGCCAGAAGCTTCTTCCACACCTGCATTACCGCGAGGTTTTGGTCCTCCTCGGTGTGCAAATAGTCTGCTACAGAGGCGCACGTCGTGCTGACAAAACGTAACTTGTCTTGGCTACTGGCTTTATCTGTTGATCTTTGGCGCGGTTAAATGCCGTGGCTGCTACATGGTGATGTTTAGTTTGTGCACTCTTAACTTTATTCGACTATAGTTGAACTTCTTAACGTTTTATCCACTTGTCGTTCGTACTCCTGTTTCTTATAGTTGCATTTGTGGCGATCTGTTTTTGTAACTGCGTTTGGACGCACCTTACATTGATATAATTTTATCCACTTCGCTGCAAGAAATATTTGGTATAAGTTCCCACTGGTACTTTAGAAACTCAGGACATAAAGGCCCCGGTAACTGAAAGGAACCTAATCGGACAAAAGTTCAGCAGAGAAGATATCAGTGCACAAAAGCTCGCCTTTCTTTTTTGGTTACCCGGAACAAATATCACCTGGCGAAATATATATCAGCAAAATGCTTTCGATTTCACAGGTTTGAAAATTGGGTCTTTTAAACAAACCTGAACGAAACTTTAGGAAGCTGTGCGGGATGCTGGATGACTCGGCGTTCCTCCCCTCACAGCTTGTGTTCGAAGTACTTAACTACATCCGGGCCGGATACATCCATCTCACCGAGGATGTATCTCAAAACGTCCCATTCGCATTTCAACCTTGCGCATTTCGTTCCATCCTCATTTCGTCTTTCTCGTTTCAACCTTCTCATAAGATCCGCATTATGTTTTCGCAACTGGACCCATTCTCATTTTGCCCGTTCGCACTACGACCGAATGGAACTAGTTCAGCATGCTTCTACCGTCGTTATACCCTCGCGGCTTTGTTGGTGAGTCTTACCTTGCTTGGGCCCCCTACGTATCATCAGATATATGTTATGTGTATAGGTACGCATGAGAATCGTACAATGACAATGAACACTTACTTTGGAAACTTTGTTTGAAAAGAAATAGAATACATCATAAAAGCGGTGGCATTGTCCTAAGTCGAGAGAACTCAAACAAGGTACATGCAGGGATGTGACCTGGCTGCGATAAATAGTTGGTCTGTTTTATTGTCAGCCAGTAGCTTTTCACGACAACCTCGAAACACTGCTAAAATATTAAGCAGAGAGAGTAAGCCGGTAGCGTGGCACACACACACACAAACACAGAAAAGATTTTGTATTTTTTAATATTACTCAAAAAACGATTTTGGAGTGGAAAGAGTCAAATGCAACGGGTCAAGGCGTGATATTTTTGAGAATGGCTGTTTTGAAAAGGGCCAGGTGAGAAGGACGAAACGAGAACGGGCTCAATTGATAACCACACTTTAGCGAAGCTCATTTTAGCGGACGCCGATTTAGAGACCCGTGTTTATAGGATCCCTTTATGAAGATACCCAGATTAGAAAAAAATAGAAAGAAGACTGCTTTTAGCGAATTCGTATCTATAGAAACATAATTCCGTATTGGGCGACGCAAAGTTTTTACGTCTCGCCTTGTTTACTGGGGGAGAGAGAGGAGGGGGGGTCCAAGGCGTGAATAAACGCGCCTCAGTGAATCACCGCTAGGCTTTTTGAACAGCGTCCCCTTTTCGACAAACGGCGTTTCTCTAAGATGGGACTCCGCGTTCTCTAAACCGAGCTTCGATAAAAAGTGCCCATTATCTAAAACGTGCTTCGATGAAATGGCACTTGCTAGACTACTTCAAGTCTAAATATGTAACCGGCCTGTATTATTCCTGCTGCGGCACCTGCAACGAACTCTTCATTGACCATGACGATGTGCAACGACGAATGGAGTTTCCACCAGTACTCAGAGCCGTATATTAGGACAGTTTGGACAATAGGCGGAGCAAAGGCCGCCGCCAGCGCCGAATATTCCCCCCACGCTTAGAGCGTAAACTAAATTTGTGACACAGCGTCGACCAATCAGGAGACCTCTACTCCATCTCACAAATGTCTGCAGTGAAGACAAAGCCACAGGCGCTTGAGCCTAGCTCAGCGAAACGCTTTTGTTTGTACGAGACCTCGTGCATAGGAGGCACTTTCCAAAGCCACGCGCTAGTGCCCATGCCTTTGTCTGCACTGCTAGAACAGCGTCCTGAGACTGACTGAAAGAAAGCAGTGCAAAGGGTGGGGTGCGCGAGCGTCTTGAGACGCGGAGTTCCGCTCGGCACGGCTCAAATTATACTTCGTTTCACTTTATCTGCGAGCGAAGCCAAAGCTAGAAGCGCGAGACCAGCGCTTTTTGCATTTCTCCCCAGCTCGCGCGCTCGAGCAAAGCCTGAACGCACGGAGCTACCGTGCTCGCGCTTCCAGTTTTGCCTTCGCTCGCACATAAGGTGAAACGAAGTATAGTCGTGTCACAAATTTAGAGCACACGACCACCGCTAGGGG
Organism: Ixodes persulcatus; assembly: GCA_013358835.2. Classification (NCBI taxonomy): domain Eukaryota; kingdom Metazoa; phylum Arthropoda; class Arachnida; order Ixodida; family Ixodidae; genus Ixodes; species Ixodes persulcatus. The sequence goes on from JABSTQ010011558.1 coordinate 219,418, forward strand.
CTGTTTCGCGGCCTGTGGTTGGCCCCGAGATGCTCGCCTATTCAAACCAATGTATGGCCAAACTCTCTCAATAAACGGCTCTGCCAGTACTGTACGTAAAATATGCACATGGCCACACTGCGAGACAAAGACCGACCGAACAACTCCTGCAAAAGTTGAAGCAACGAATTCAACAAGCTTGTTAGACACGCCCATCCAATTATCTGGAGGTTGATTGAGTGCCTTCAGCAAGATCAGGCACTCGTTGACAAAGCGTTGATCGAATAATGGAGATAAGAGCCACCAGTGAAGCAGGTTTGACAAACAACAAAGATCTTTCAGAATCGCATAAAGAAGATTTCAAAGCACATCCAGCCGAATGAAGATTTTTCCAGATTGCAGGAAGCAATAGTGATGTTTCGGTGGCACAGAACTATCATCATCGCCACCAACCAGCAGAATGCCCTGATCCAGAGCGCGTGCAGGGTGCGGCTCGCTCGTGTTCTTGTTCTGGGTTTCCTACCGAACTGTTGTTCGGCTCTTATGAGCTCTCGCTTTTATTAAATACTCCGACAGCCGGCGACGGCTGCTTGGACAGCACAGTTGGCGACGAGAATCAGAACTCACCGGATGATAGCCTACACCTAGACCGGCGCTTCAACAGCGAGCGACGACCAGTGCTACGCCATTGCCACGCCTGAGTTCGGTCGCATACCGGAGTTCAACGGCAGTTCCAGCTCCTGGAAATCTTGGTACGGGCGGCTGCAATTCTTCTTCAAAGCTAACGATATACAGGACGCTTTGAAAAAGAGAGCTCACTTGCTAACGCTGTGCGGAGAAGAGACCTACGACGTGATCTGCGCTCTTGTGCAGCCGAAGCAGCCCAGTCAGGTGACCTTCGACGAGATTGTTCAAGCTCTTAAGGCTCATTTTGATCCGCAACCTTCGGAACTCTTCTGTAGAGCACGCTTCTAACGCTGCAACCAAGAGGACGGCAAAACAGTCTGTGCCTACGTGACAGCACTAAAAAGCTCGCAGCAGAGCGCAGTTTTGGGACCACCACTGAGCAAGCGTCAAACCCTACACTGCTATCCTTGGAAATTATGCTGCGCGACCGTTTTGTTAGCGGCCTACGGGAATGAACAGGTCCAACAGCGTTCTCTTCGCGGAAAAGGACTTAACATTTCAACGAGCCTAGGACTTCATCCTGCGAGCAGAAAACGCGGTCGAAGACCAGCGGAAAGTGAAGGCAGAATTCAAAGAATTGCCAAAAGGCAAGTGCGAGTGGCGGCCCAGCGCGACATCCAGATCGGCCTGTCAAGCAACCGAGAAGAGCAGAACGCACAACACAGTCCGGAGACTTGCAAATTCCAAACAACGTCTTGATGGCATTGCAAGAAAAGCGGACACATCGAAAAGGCGTGCATCAAGAAGCGGAAGGACGCGAATTACTCGCACCGGAATCACAGCATGGAAGTACCTCAACGCCAGCTGCTGACGACTCTACCAACACCAGCTGTCGGGCTCCAACACCCAGAAACAACGTTGACACTGTACGAGCTCAACTCTGTGTCACAAACTACCGATGTGCCAAAGTTCACACTGAAGGTATTAATTGACAACAGGTGCTTGAACTTTAAAGTTGACTCCGGAGCAGCCTGCACGCTCACCAGTGAAGCGACATTCCACGCCACGTGGACAAACAAACCACCTCAGCTGGAGACTAACAGCGTCTTGCTACTCACATGGTCAGGTAAGTCTCTTGGAGTTTTAGGCACTGCAGCAGTGTAAGTCCCACACAAAAACAAAAACTGCAGTTTGCTTTCATGATTGTCAAGAGAGCCGGTCGCAACCTTCTCGGACGGAATTGGTTTCCACACCTCGGCATAGACATTGCTGGAATTGACGATGTCTCAGACGACGCGCTTGTCTCCAGACTACTAGAAAAGTACCAATTTGTGTTCAATTAAGACATCACAGGGCACACTGACACTGCCGGGCACCTAGAACTTGTCGACGGAGCAACTCCGACGTTCTTGAAAGCACGCTCGGTACCCTTTGCGCTACCACCATCTGTAGAGACTTAACTGAATCAACTTCAGGAGCAAGGTATTGTAGGAGTGGATGCTCGGTAAATCACACTCTACATATTTATTTACAATGTATAATAATAATAATAATATCTTTATTTTTCATTTACAATGGTGGAGGCCGAGAAAAAAAGCCGCACGAAACGGCTTGACTAGCTCTCGGCCCCCAAATTGCATTCTGCAGCAGTGACAAGGCGAGACAATACTAAAAAAACACACACGCACACCAAAAACATTAATCGACTACAACAAAATGGCACATCAACGCACGCAATTCTTTCATGCTAATGGTGTCTACGTGAACATCACTGTGAATAAAACAATTAAGGAGTTTAGATAATCTATAGCATAACCTTTCTTTTCCTAGGTTTAATCGGCAAGTAGGTACATTCCAGTATTCAGGGTTTCAAAATTGATAATTGGGAACGCGTTGGTTTAAACCAGACAGTTCAATTATGTAAGTACGGTTACTGCTCAATTCATGTTTATACTTTGTAGCGAGCCTATAATTATACATGTTGTAAATACTTAATATATTATACATTCCGAACAGGTTTTTTGTATGCGAGCGGAAGGGCACATCTGCAATTGTACGTAACATTCGTTTTTGGAGTAAATGTATCATCTTAAGATTTGTTGCCGTGGTAGAACCCCAAACCAGTTGGCAGTAATTTAAATGAGCAAAAAATATAGATTTATACAGTAAAAATTTAACCGACCTCGGAAATATATATCGATTCCGATATACCAGACCTACGACCTTTGCTAATTTATTTTTTAAATACTCAATATGATGGTCCCATGACATGTTTTGTGAAAACACAACGCCAAGCGTTTTGAATGATTCAACCAATTTAATATTTACCGAGTTTATATAAATGTGTTCTAATGGAGAAATAACTTTATTTTTCGGCCTAAATATCGAAGCTTTTGTTTTATTGGTATTTATTTTTAAATCGTTTTATCGGTCCATTCTCCTAATTTATCTAGTACTGTGTTGGCCATAGATATAAGTTGATGTGCCTTATCAGCAGTAAGAAGAAGCGTCGTATCGTCAGCATATATAACAAATTTAGTTGTCCGGTCGATGTTTACAATATCATTGACATAAACGTTAAAAAGAAAAGGTCCTAAAATACTGCCTTGAGGTACGCCCGATATTACCGATTTAATTGTGGAAATGAAATTATTACAACAAACGTATTGTTTGCGGTTTCCAAGATAGGATTGAAGAAGAGTTAAAGCTTGTCCGCGAATTCCATAATATTCCAGCTTTTTCAATAATAGTTCATGGTTTAGGAAATCAAAAGCCTTAGTAAAGTCTACGTAAATACCAAGTACTAGTTTTCGTTTCTCGAGATTTCTTAAAATAAATTCTTTCTGTTCAAGTAAGGCAAGTTCAGTTGATTTATGCTTTCTAAATCTAAACTGGGATTTTGTAATTAGCTTATGTTTGTCAAAAAAGTCGGACAAGCGGGTATGAATAACTTTTTCAAGTCCCTTTGAAAAAACTGGCAGTATTGACACAGGTCTATAATTATTAATGTCATTCCTATCTCCCTTCTTGTGCAGAACGGAAACCTTGGCTACTTGCATACGCACAGGAAATATTCCTGTCGATATGCACAATTTGAAAATATGTGTTAGATAGGGTGTTATAATGTCTAGAACATATTTTATTGGCTTAATCTGGATATCATCAACATCTCTACTAGTAGTGTTCTTTAAATTCACAAACACCGAAAACACCTCGGTATTAATAACGGGATCTAGAAAAACAGAATTCTCATTCCTTTTTTCAATGTATGAACAGGCTTCATTACTATATGCGTTTGTAGCTAAGTTTACAAAACATATACACTGTCCTTTTGACTAGCTCATCGAGGGGCCTTTCGCCGAATCCCAGATTCCGTGCAGCTCGTGGTCCAGGCACCACGTGCCCTTAGCTCGTGCCTGTCCCGTGAGCTTGGCGCCGTTCAAGCGCTGGATCGCTGCCGATAGCTGCCGCTACAGGTACTCCTTCCTAGCGAGGAAGCGGGCTGGCAAGCGTTCCTGGCTTTGAGGGGGTGCGTGTGCAGGATGGTGTTCATCTAGAACCTGACGCGAGGTGGCTTTGGAAGGCTTGTGGTTACGGATGAGTAGAAATCGGGTGCTAAGTGAGCTGGCTTGACTCTGTCGAGAGAGACTACTTCTTCTCGACCGTTGACGTCGAGCGTTATGTTCTTTTTGTCTCGACGCAGTATAAGATTAGGGCCGTCATACGGGGGCTGCAAGGGTTTCTTCACGCCTTCGCGCCGAACGAACACGTGCGTACTTTTGTCGAGGTCACGGCTGACAAAAGTGTGTCTTGTGGAGGGCGTCCTTGGGCAGGTCGGCTGAAGGTCTTTCATAAGTAGACGCAGCCGCTGAACGTAGTTTTCTGCTGTTTCTTGTGAGAAGTTTGCTGAGGAAGAAAACACTTCACCAGGCAAGCGGAGTGACGTGCTGTAAACGAGTTCAGCTGCACTGCAATTAATGTCCGATTTGAAGGCTGTTCTGATTTCCAACAAGACGAGTGGAAGCGCCTCTGTCCATGTTGAACTGTTGGTTTGTGCTTTGATGGAGGCTTTCAAATGACAATGAAAACGCTCTACCATGCCGTTGGAAATTGGATGGTATGACGTCGTATGGATGTGTTTAACTCCAAGGAAGTGGGAGAGAGTTCGAAATAAAGTCGCTTCGAACTGACGTCCTTTCTCGGTTGTGATCGTTTGTGGGACAGCAAAGCGACTAATCCACATTTCAATCAGTGTGCGAGCGACGGTTGTTGCGGTGATATCTTTCATTGGTGCCGCTTCGGGCCACCGCGTGAAGCGATCGACGCAGGTCAGAAGATAACGGTTTTCTTGTGATGGAGGAAGTGGTCCCACGATATCAACGTGAATGTGGGGGAAGCGAGTGTCCGGTGTGCTAAAAGTTCCCAAGTACGCCTTGGTGTGCCAGTGAACTTTCGAGCGTTGGCACTGGACGCAAGTTTTGGCCCAGGACCTCACGTCAGTGTTAATACGAGGCCATATAAACCGCGAAACTATCAGCTTCTGGGTTGGTCGTATCCCGGGATGGGACAAGTAATGCAGGCAGTCAAAAACTGCTCGTCGCAAGTCTGCTGGTACGAAGGGGCAGGGACGACCTGTGGAAACTTCGCATGCAACTGTGTCGTCACATGCCGGCATGCGTATGTCTTCAAAGACTAATGTCGTTGACGTCGTCCGTAGGCGTTGTAGTTCGACGTCGCCTCCTTGTACTTCCGCCAGCTGTTCGTAAGGAACTGCGGGTCGTTCCGTGGAGCACAGGTTGACCCCAACTCTGGAGAGTGCGTCAGCTGCGGCATTATTCGTGCCCTTAACGAAGTGGATGTCGGTGGTGAATTCCGAAATATATGCCATCTGCCGTATCTCACGCGGAGTGTGTGCCGTGCTGTTGGAGGCTAGCGCGTAGGCCAACGACTTATGGTCTGTCAAGACGAAGAAGCTTCGACCTTCCACGCAGTGGCGAAAGTGCTTGATGGCAAGGTATATTGCCAGCAGCTCACGTCCAAAGGTGCTGTATCGCCGTTCTGTCGAAGTCAGCTTCTTCCAAAAAAAGGAACGTGGTTGCCAGTTGTTTCCGTCTTGTTGTAAAACCGCTCCAACAGCTCAATGCGAGGCGTCGACCATGATGGAGAGAGGTGCGTCGCTCTTGGGGTGGCTGAGAAGGGTGACGATGGCAATGATATTTTTCACTCTCTCGAAGGCTTGGCTAACGGTTGGCTTCCAATGGAGTGGCGCTGCCTTTACTTTGGTAGCCGGCAGTTGGTCGTAGAGGAGTTCGCAGACTTGGGCGCACTGTGGTATAAAGCGTCGGTAAAAATTGACGAGTCCGAGAAATTCCCGAAGTTTTTTCGCCGTCGGGGGTTGTGGAAAGCTTCGGATGACTTCGACTTTCCCAGGTAATGGCTGAATTCCACGGCTATCAACGTGGTGGCCAGGAAATTCAAGTTCGTTGACGCCGAATTTACACTTGGTCGGATTGACGACAAGTCCGTATTCTTGGAAGCGCGAGAAGAGTTGTTGTAGATGTTAGGTGTGCTCTTCCGGAGTGTTGCTGAATACAAGGATATCGTCAATATACGCGAAGGTGAATGACAAACCTCGGAGGACTGTGTCGACGAATCGTTGGAAGGTTTGTGCAGCGTTGCGCAGTTCAAAGGGCATTCGCAAGAATTCGTCTAATTCAAACGTTGTGATGACAGCCGTCTTGGGGATGTCAGCCGGTTCTATGGGGATCTGGTAGAATGCCTTCACGAGGTCCACCTTGCTGAAAACCTTCGCGTGGAGTGTGATTTACCGAGCCTCCACTCCTACAGTATCATTGAACCGGCTCAGCATTCCGACTCGGCAATGCCTTTGGTCCTGGTACGGAATAAAAACGAAACGCTGCGCATCTGCGGTGACTACCATTGCACTGTGAACCTTACAGCAAAGAAGGCAGCTTATCTACTTCCAACAGCAGGTTAAGTCCTCAGCAACTTGGGAGAAAGCAAGGTATTCAGCTCTATCGACCTTACCCAAGCTTACCAGCAACTTCATGTTGCCCCAGAAAGAACTGAGATCCTCACCCTCAACACGCTTAAAGGACTTTACATATTCAAGAGACTTCCCTTCGGAATCTCTGCAGCACCGGCCATATTCCAGCGCTTTATGGATTCTATGCTGCCGGGCATCACAGGCGTTTGTGCGCACCTTGACGATGTCATAATTGGCGGAAAGGACGCCACAGAACATGCCTCACAGTTGGAAGCAGTCCTGAGGCAACTGGAGAAGTTTAACATCCGTCTTGGGGAAGACAAGTTGCTTCGGAGTTCAAGAGGTCTTTTTTCTGGGACACCAAATTGTCGGCTCAGTGGTTCACAGGACACAAGAAAACGTGCGAGACATAGTGGACGCTCCAGCACCATCTTATAAACAAGCCCTACAGTCGTTTCTCGGACTGCTAGCTTTCTACGACAGCTTTCTGGAGAGCAAGGCAGCAATCGCCAGCTGTCTCTACGAGCTGCTCCAGAAATGTTCTGCAAGGAAACGGGAAGACAAGCACCAGAAAGTGTTTGAGCAGCTGAAGAATCTTATTCTCAAACAGACACTACTGACTCACTACGACGAGAAGAAGGAGCTCTTTGTTTCCTGCGACGCTTCGCCGTACGGCTTGGGAGCTGTCCTTTCTCAACACGATGACCAAGGCAAAGAGGCACCGATCACTTCTGCTCCTCGGACACTTGGGCCAGCAGAAAGAAATTATGCTCAGCTGGACCGAGAGGCCATGCAGTAGTTTTTGCAGCCAAGACATTTCACTAGTACATTGCGGGAAGGAAAGTGACGTTCATCACAGACCACCAACCGCTGCTTCGTATACTTGGGCCAAAGAAATCGACAGCTCAAGTCCTCTCTCCCCGAATGACCAGGAGGTGCATCAGACTGTCTACATAAGACTATGACATAATCTACAGGCAAGGCAGTAAACACCAGAATGCTGACGCTTTGAGCAGACTGCCACTACCAGACAGGGACGATAAACCATGGCCACCTGGTGACGTATTAATGTTTGAAGCCACCATTCACAGCCACAGAGAAAGCTCGTCTCACACAGCAAGACAGCACTTTGAGTGAACTGTACACCTCCGTCCAAAATGGCACAGTAGACAAACTGTCTACTGTGCCATTTGGTACAGGACCAGTGCACGGCCACACATATCTTGTGGTAGTTGACGCGTACACAAAGTGGGTGGAGGTACGTCATGTGCCTCGTGCGACATCTGCAGCTGTCATTGATGTGCTACGAAGCCTCTTCGTCACGTTTGGCATACCGGAAACGATTATGTCCGACAACGGAAGTGCATTTGCACCCACTTGCGCACAAGCACGCAAGTGCTTTTGTGAGGCGGTGTTTTCTGTACCTTGATGCGGACCTGTGAATAAACTATTATTATTATTATTATTATTATTATTTGTCTCAAGCGAGATAAAGAACTTCCACACATCAAATGGAGTACAGGCTTTGACAGGAGCAGCGTACCATCCTGCGACAAATGGGCAGGCCGAGCGCTATGTCGCATAACTAAAAAAGACACTAATCAAAGATGCATCCGGGAGCACACAGCGCAGGCTGACCCGATTTTTTTTTCGTCAGCATTCCACGGCCCACAATACAAGTGGAATGACACCTGCGAAGGCGGTTTTCGGCCGAGAACTACCGTGCCCCCTTGACTTGTTGAAGCTGAAAACCGAAACAGAAGCAGGGAAGTGTCAAGACACGTAAGGTCAAGCATACCGCTTCTCACGAAGGGAGAAAGTACTTATCCGCCAATTCCTGACAAAGCCTGACTGGATTCAGGGGGAAATCCTGCGCCGAATAGGCCCACGTTCCTCGCTCGTAAGATGAGCCACTGGTAAGGTGCGACGTCCCATAGATCGCATTCTAAAGTCGTCGTAGAGGAACACTACACCATCACGACCACCAGACTGGAGCATGATAGACGATCTTTTCGAGTCGACTCGACAGGAGATTGCTCTTGAAACGCGAGTCTGCAACGCCATCTCAACGTCCGTTCCAGCCAGGCCAGACGCGACGACTTCGACCGCAGGAGGCCAGACCGGCCAGACATCCCCGAGACCGGTATACAGACTGCGGCTAAAGCGGGTTTCACATGCAGCGATTCCGCGGCCGAAATCGCTGCCGCTAGTGGCGGGGCGGCACGGATCGCGAGGTTTCATTTCACATGAGCATTTTCTGCCGTTGCGATGGCCAATGTTGCTTGCAGCAAGCAGATGCGCACAGTCGGTTACAGCGGCTTCAAACAACAATTTTAATGCCTTAGTTTTTAGTTTCCTCTTTAATTTTACCTTAATAAAACAAAAAAAAAAGTTTTTAAACTACTAAATAAACCTTGGTCGTATTTGTTTGTGTTTTTTTTTTTTCAAACTTTGTTGTCGAGGAAGACGAAACCTCGTATCATCCTCGGCAGCGTCAAGCGCAGTGCCTTCCTCGGATGTACAGACTCCAAGCAACGTTACAAGAACCCCTCAGTTGGGAAACTGCAATAGAGCCTGCTTTAAAAAAGTGGCTCCGATCCGTACTCGAGAACCGAGCTAATGGCGATCGCAACGCCGCCATTTCTCCCGCAGCGTCCACTCCGGGAACTGTACGGCTGCACGTCGAGTCGGGCAAGGGCCGGTGGCGCCATCTCGCAGGGACATCTCGCAGTAGCTATGTAAAGCAGCTTTCATGTTTCAACACGTCGCTAAAAAGTGGCGCTGTTATCGTATTTAGCTCGGTCTCGGTGGACGCCAGCGGCCCAGGTTTCAAGGGTGAGCTTCCCAACTGAGGGTTTTAGTAACGTTGACTTCAAGTGATACGGCCGACCCGAGCATCCTAGACCCGAACCTCCCGTAGTAGTGCAGTGGTTTCATACCGGTCTTGTCGATCACTTTCACGGCCTCAGTCACCTCTACCAAGAGTTTCTCTTTGGCTCCAATGTTCCTAAATTATTTGAGCTGCACGTCCCAAGGAACCCAACGCTTCGACACTTCACTGATAAGCAGTTCATTGAACAGGGCTCGAAACATTTTGTCTCACTTGGTGTGACCATCTGCGTTGGAAACGACACGTCCATGTCGCTCCGTGTTTCGTCTTCTTCGTTTGTTTTTCTCACTAGCGTTCGCACAAGTCGCTACAGTTGGTACTCAAGCAAGGAAAGTAGAAAAAAGCCGCGCAATTCGTTGAGAAAAAAAATTCCGAGGATGGGGACAGCAATCCCCCTAGTTCGTAATATCCTGAATAGTTCCCACGCACTGCTGAAGTAAAGAAGCTCGACCCGCCGGAAAAAAGAAACCGCAAACCAGGAGCTTGCTTACTTTCTCTACTTGTCGTCTGCCTCCAGAACGTGAAAACGCCGCCGTCTTATGCGACAGTTTTCCCGCAATGTTTCTCCTCCTGTCACGTGATTTCCCGCCGCACTGTGAATGGCCAGTGCGAAAGCTGCCGCTCTGCCGCAACGAAAAATTTTCAACCTGATGGAACCATGGTGCTCAGCCGCTGCGGCTGGCCGGAACGCCGCGACGGCAAAAATTGCGCCGCTCTAGGGCCGAAATCGGCGGCGCAGGACTATCATCATCGCCACCGACCAGTTGAAGGCCCTGATCCTGAACGCGTGCAAGGTGCGCACTCGCCCGTGTTCTTGTCCTGGATTTCCTACCGAACTGCCGTTTGGCCCTTATACACCTTTTCCACAAGGGCTCAGCCATCTTGAATGTCGTCACTTCTAATATGCGGGAAAACATTGTTTTGATCTCTCCACGCCGCTGGAAGGTGTTTAGGAAAAATGCGTGATTGTAACACATTCTAGTTTTAACTCACCCATACTTTCTCGCGTAGTCCAGCTTGAAATGTTTTATTATTTTTCCGTCCCGCATACCAGATACGGAACCCACGTGACTGAGAACGGCAGGAAACAAAAAACGTCTATGGGCTCTTGCTTTTATTAAATAATCCGATAGCCGGCGACGGCTCCTCGAACATCACAAATAGAAAATGTCATTCGTTCCTAAAAAAAACAGATAAACACGTGTTCAATTCAATTCACAAACCACGTACTTGTCAAGTGTATGTTTTTCTTCTGTTTTGTTTTGCTTTTTGCTTTCTGGGTTCCCACACGTGAATATCAGCTCTTTGGGGTTGTTTCAAGACCCACGTAAATCATTCACCCGATGAGCTATGTACCGGTTAGTGAAGGAGGTGACGAGCATTTGTGAGGGTGTGTGAAAAATGGGCGAGCTTCTGTCCGCTGAGATTTGACCGTTGAGCATGTCCGGGATTCATCGGTGCCTTACCTAGCCCAGATTGTGGCATAAACGAGCACAGCTAAACTAGCGGAAATGAACTCGGGCTCAAGAAGTGAAAAAACCCAGAAAGTTCATCAAGAAGGCAGCAATACACTTGTTGCAAGCGCTCACTGGCTCTCCATCCCCTGAGCATCGAAATAGGCGCATAGGCACGGCAACAAATTGCTCCGCGGACCAGGAATCGCTCTGCGAAGCAGGATATTAGGGCACTAGCCATGAGGAGTTATCACAGATAGCAGATGTTTTTATGCAAACATTTTGTATTTGTCTTGCGATTTCGGGTGTCCAAAAGATTGAAGAAGTAAAGAAAAAGCCAAACTTGACCTCCTTTTGCCAGATTTTACGTATCTTGACCATAATTTTGTCACAAGCTGTCATGTGGCATTTTTTAATCTAAATCGTCGAACAAGTGCCATAATTAGGCCTCAGTTCTGGTTGCTCTGTTTTTAATTGGGAACTTTGGGCCTAACTTGCCAGACATGAGCCAGATATAGGTTTCACTGCTTGTTCTTTGGTTTGCCCATGGCATCTCTGGCTCAAGTTTACCATTTCTGCAACTATGCGGCGAGCCAGAAAAACGCAATAGGAATGCAAAAAAGTATTGACAAACAAAACGTGAAGGCGCAAGTGAGCTGGTGTAAGTTCATAATTGTAGAATTACCCGAGACTGCGGTGATGTGAAAAAAAAGTACAGGAGGGCCTTCTGGCGCATTTTTATTTTTATACTTCACTAAAGCTGAGATTTCTCTCTTTCTTTCTGTCGTTTTCTTTGTCATCACCGCAGTCTCATGTAATTCAAAAAGGAGTACTTTTACACTGGCTGACGCTTTGGTGCATGAGCGCTTTACAACAAAGTTAGGCCTTTAGAATCACCAAACGTGTGCCAAGTTAGGTGTTCCCTTGACGTGCCACATTGAGTGTTTCCAAGCGATGTCTGAGCGTAAAATGAACTCTTCACAAAGGTGTCTTTAGGTGTTGCATTTATCATACGCAAAATGTTTTGATGGTAGTTTGATGAAACCAAAACGAAAAACGCTATACCTCTATGCATGTGACCTTAACAAACAGTCTGCTTGATGAGCCATTCACACATTGCGCCACCACACCTGAAGAGTTTATCCGCATGGACTGTGGCTGTGTCAAGTGGCGCCATCTAGGAGTGGCAGCATCAAGCACACTGTTTACGATTATTTCCCCCGTGCATAGAGATATAGTGTTTTTTTCTTTCTAGTTTTGGTTTGTGGAAGCATCTACTCACGAAATTTGAGTATGATAAATGCACGCATAAAGACACCTTTGTGTAGAGTTTTATTGCGCTCACTTTATTGGCTGACTCGTGTGGTTCGTTCTACACTCGGACATTGCTCGGGAACACACTGTATGACGTCTTTTTTGTATATTTCGCCGTTTATGACGTGGACGTCGACGAACATCACACCGTTGTATACGCCACTGCCGAGGTAAGTAATGCTGCAGTGACGACGCTCTATCGTGCTATAAACTCTTCCGTATATTTGACCCGCTTGCAATCTTGAGAGAGCCGTTTTGAATATCAGAGCATGTTATCAGCGTAGACAATGCAACGACGTAGCAATCGCAACGCCAGATCCGAATGCATTTCATCTGGCCGACTGCGCCCGCTCTGCTGCAATGTGATGATGGGACTCTCGAGCACCGCTAGCTTGCTGATGATGCAGGACGCTACTTTGTCGTCTCGAATCTTTTGCCCTTCGAAGACCTGCGAAGCCGTTCCAGCTCCCGGCGTATGCCCTACGAAGCGTCTGTCAACAACCCCCCCTCAGAATTGCACTTTTTCTGGCGCTTGTTGGCCGTCTGCGAACGCCGGTTGTTTATTGTAGCGACTTGAATTCAATAATTTTATAAACCCTCATAAACGTGCGCCCCCGGCGATGAGCAGCCGGCGCTCGCAGACGAAATGGTTGCGGTGCTGCGCGTGCGGTAGTTGAAAGGCGCTGCGTGGGGTACGCCAAGCGCTGGAACGGCATCGCATGCGTTCGAATGGCATAGGATTCGAAACGACAAAGCAGGGTCTTGCATTGTCAGCAAGCTAACGGTGCTCGATGGGTCCCACGCTCACATTCCAGAAGAGCAAGCGCAGTTCAGATTCAGGCGCAGTAGGCTCTCGCGTCGCTATAGACCATTTGCGAAATCCCCCAACCGCCACGAGCCGCACTCAAGGAGTAATGAGAACGGTATTCCTTTTGTGTATAAAAAAAATATTTATAGTGAGAACTGTAAATTATTAAACAAATCTAAAAACAGGGAAATAAACAAAAACATGAGCACTACAAAATACAAGAGCGGAAGAAAGAGACGCTGACATTGCGAGCCAAACAAGGCCTACCCTCAAATCACCTAAGCATACAAAAGGAGAACTCTGTTCATTACCTAATATCTAATAATAATATTAAAACGTTAATATTCACGAGAAATTTTAAAAATGATATGACAGGTCTCGGCAATCTACACGAGACTTATTCAGGATGACTCCGAACTACAATGGAAAGTGTATAAGGATCGAATTGGTAGAAACTACCGATCACTCATTTGTTTCGTAAAACTGTAGCATGCTTTTCCAGTTTCACGCGCTCCCAGGAGCCTCGATTTATTCGTGGCCCCCGGGGTTCGAAGCTTCCTCCATGTCGACGCCCAGGAAGTCGCAGTGCTTTTTTTTTTCAACATGCCGCCCGACTCGCCGGGCGATGCCATCATGGACAGTATCCAAGTGATCGCCGGTACAAGCAGCCTTTCGTACAAGCAGCTCCATTGTGGTGTAAGGTTTATGGCAGCGCTCAACACCATGGCTGCCTCCCAACGTCTCGTAGCGCAAGGTCTCTTGTTGAAGGACAACGCGGAAGCACCCCTGAAGCCAGCGGGAGCCGACGCGGTGTTAGTGTTCGTGTGCGTCGCCTCCCCTCTTGCGTGTCTGAGGAGTAACTAGTGCAAGCCCTCCGCCGGTACGGTAAGATCAAGATGTTCAACCACGCAACCTTTCGAGGCCACCCGGACATCATGACCGGCACCCGGCTGGTCAAGATAGAGATGTCGAATCTGGTCCCCAACTTCGTCAACATCCAATTAAGGGCACCGGGTGATGGTGGACTACCGCGGATTGCGCCGCGTGTACAGCCGGTGCAGGATGGTGAGTCACGTTGGAAGAGCGTGCACGACCCCAAATTGCGATCGGTGCGACGTCTTCGGGCATGCGACGGCGGGTTTCACCGACCTTTGCCAGCGGCGCGCTCACAGCCACGCGACCACGGACTGCGTCCATCGCAGGTCCTACGCCGCTGTCGCCCAGCAGCGCCGGGAGATTCGTCCGCGCCCCACGCAACGAGTCGCGGCCCCCGTCACCCTCGCGAACCCGTCGCTTTCTCAAACCCGTCGCCCTCCCGCTTCCCGTCGCCCTCCCGATCCCCTTCGCCCTCCCGAACCCCGTCGCCCTTCCGACCCCCGTCGCTCTCCTGACCCCCGTCGCCCTCCCAGCCTCCGAGAAATCCAAGGGCGATGTGAACCCCTCTTTCCGTCCGGGATTCCACTACCGCCCCCGGGCGTCTTGGATTAGGACGCCTCGCCGAGTGCCGGTGTTGTTGAGGCCTCGGACGTTTCGTCGAACGCCGTCGCCCTTGGGTCTCGCAACGCAGACGTCAACGAGCTTAGTGGAACCTCCGACCGCCTCGTCATCCCTCTCTAGGACGACGTCACCCCGCGCCAGGAACATCCACCCCCCACGCCGGTCACGTCGCCTAGGCTAGGTAAGTCGTCAGCAGAATTGGCTTCTGCCAAAACGAAGCCATGCCACTTGACCGTTTAGACGCCAAGCGCGTCGTTTCGTCGGCTGGCAGTGCCTCAGACGTGGCGCCTGATTCTTCAGTCAAACAATTACAGTGGCTTAGCTCGGCTATGCCAAGATATACGTAGCGTGAGCTAAGGTTCAGCTGGTTATTCTTAGCTTTCCTGGTTGTCTAGGATTAGCTTGATTAGCATGCTTACTGCTGCTTCAATGACACACACACGGTATACGCATTATGGGACTACTTCAGGATCCGATGATTTAAGCTTCTCCGCTCTTCTGCGCCGCTGAGCAGCAATTTCGCTCTCCTTCTCCGGCTATAACAGACTGGCATACGCCCCACTATTGGCAACCTGCAATGCTGTTTGGTTTGGCGCCATCTAGCGACTGAAGCAAGAAGCAGGATTGCGGCCGAGGTGCCCGCAATCCTGACGGAGGCTTATTTCGGAGGAGGCGCCGTGTAACCGAGCTTTCGGTTGCACGTCAAAAGATCCCCAGGTGGTCTAAATTAATCCTCAGTCCTCCGCTGGGGCGTGCCAGATGCCCGTCGTTGGTTTGGCACGTAAAACCCACAAATTTGACTTTTTTGCACCAGCTGTGCGCCATGTGACGTCACTGCTCCTCGCGCATGCGCAGCACGGGTCTCCAGGAGCCACGCGAAACTGCTCAACCTCGGCCAGTGTAGCTCAGGCTACAAAAGAATCGTGTGGGCTTGGACGATTTAGATTATCCAGGGGTTGGTTCGCTTAAATTTGATCTGTCCGTCTTCCATATTTTATTTCTCTTCGTCGTTCTCGAGCCTACACGTTTTGACACTGAATGTGCAAGGTTCTATGAGACAGAACACGCAGCGTAAGGTTATTCATATCGCTTCGTCCAATCACGGAGATCTGGCCCTATTGCAGGAAACTATTTTTTTTTTTCTCCTCGGAACACGGCGGAATTCAAGGCGCGTTTTTTTATTCAGTGTTATTTTTCTTTCCCAACGTCACGTTGCTGTGGCTTTGGTGTTTTGATTTTTCGCACCTCGTTCCTGCGGGTGATTTCTCTCTTTGCGACGCGGACGGGCGCGTCCTTGTGTACCGTTTTTTTTCTTGTTGATCAAGCGAAGCGTTTACAACCCAGCTCGTTTTGCGCCATCTGCCGCTTTTTTCGGAAACCTGCTGCAGAATATACCCGAGGGTGGTTTTGTTCTTTCTTTGTGTGGATTTCAATTGCGTCACAAATACCTCGTGAGGCGTTCGCGGGCCTGGTCGTGGAAGGCCTACCTCTAACGGCCAGGAGTGGTTTCGGCTTGTCGGGCTTCACGACCTGCGTGATGCCTAAGTTGAAGCACACGGCACCACGTATACGAGCCCACGTGGTCTCGGGTGCATCGACAAGCCGGCTGCACCACGTTTATATTTAGCAGCATCTTACATCACGTCCGTTGCGCTGTGAAGTCCTTTCCTTTCTACCAGGTGCTGGCTATGTTCCGGATCACGGCCCACTCTCTACGGTTTTTGATTTATCATGTTTTTGTTCATTCCCGCGGGGACACTTGTCAATTGGACATCTCTGTACAGGAGGATGAGATGTCACTCTCTAGCTTGAAGCAATATATCCGTGCAGCACTGACGGCTACTCCTTTGTCCTCCATCAAGTGGGACGTGATCAAGTCAGACTGCCGTTTCTTCGCGACGGCAGCTGGGAGACGTTTAGGCGCCGGGCGACGGACGTCCTCAATAGCCGCGTTTATATGAATGCAACTCAGTCGCATCGAATCCAGTTGTCGCATTCAATGCGGTCATGTAAACGGCATAATGCGCAAAGAAAGCGCATCGGATTCAAGTCGCTAGACAGAGGTGGATCGAGATGGCGAGTGCGCATTATTTTAGCCCATGTAAACGGAGGTCGCATCGCATTTTGGAACGGGGAGGATTATGGGAAGGCGCTCGCTGCTGCACTTTAGCCTGTACTTTAGCTGCGGGAGCGAGTGAACAGCTGAGAACATGGCGGCGGCCAACCTCGTCGGCGGCGCGGAGAGCGGTCCCGTATGGTCGCCCGCAATTTTTTCCCGAGAACAAACGCGAGCTTTTATTGCCATCATAAGTAAGCGGAATATAGCGGAGCTGCTCGGTGAGGGCGGCCCCCGTCCAAGCCTTGCGAAGTACGACTTGCGCGTCCGAAGGGGTCCCAAAGGCTTCGGCGCAAGCACGAACGACGCCGAGAGCTCTGAGCACTGGAGCCTTTCGGACTCGGGGTCCGGTTGGTCCGGACGCGATCGGCGAGGTCTGGCGTGGCGAAGCGCGGAGGCTTCCTCAAAGCGTGCCCACACACGTCGCCTCTGGTCCAGAGTGACCCGACGGCCCGGCCTAAAGCCCTAAACGCTTGGGTTTTGATGTTTCTTCCGTCTCGTAACTTCTTCCACAGCACCGAAGACAGCGGGCACGATCTTTACGTTCACTGAATGCGTCGAAAGGCCCCCACACTGTGGCCTCCACTAAACTGCCAGAGTAGCGCCACGCTTTTCCCTGTGCTGCCTCTCGCCGTGATTGGTCACACGCGGTACCATAGCGACGAGCTGAGCTGGCTCAGTTTCCTTAGCAACCGAGTGACTATTCGTCACGTGACCTCGCAAGAGCCGTGATGTCACCGGTAAGATGGCAGCGCCCAGAGCTGGTGTATACGAGTTCGGTGCGCGGTAGTCGCAATGTGCCGCTGCTTGCCGACGATTTCGGACTTCTTCTTGCTCTCTGACACAGGTATAACGTGAAGATCTGAAAGAACGAGACTTTATACTTTTTCTATGCAAGATCCCTCTGGATATTAGCACCTGTGCGACAGAATCAGTCATATCGCCGTAACGCTGCTCGGATTCCTGGGTGTGTTCAAGGATCGATAAGACTTTTTGCATGCAATTTTCGCATACTCCTAGCCTTGTTTGAACGTTGGAATGTCTTAGAATCAATGTGAATTGTATGCGTCGCATGTTGGACCTTGGGTAAGTTGTTTCTGCCCCAGGTAACCGCGTATTCGCAGAAACGTTTAGCGAGGAAGCTCCTGCGATCTTTACGTTTTGAACTAATCAACGATTTTGCGATATAGCTTTTAGGATAACATTTTTGCTTTTTCTAGCTTCCTTTGAATGTTGGAATTTCTGAGAATCGAAATGAAAGGTATACGTCGTGTGTAGGGCCTAGGGGAAGTTGTTTCAGCCCTGAGTGACCCAATAATCACATCAACTTTAAGCGAAGAAGCGCCTGCGATCTTTAACCTTTTGTACTAATCCACGATTTTACGAATTGACAGTTCTGAAGACTTTGATAAACGTACTTTTGTTGCAATAGCTTGCATTTGATCGCAATGTTTTTTGGTTTTTTGTTTTTTTCAAGTGGCAAGCTGGCGTTTCTCAAATGACGTATATGAAATGACCTGATCTATAGCAATGCATCAACACATACTATTAAACTTATATGCTCAGAGGTGTGTTCGTCTTTGGAATTAACAAGTTACAGACAATTATTTTTCACAAGTGCAATATTTATTTTCTGTTGCTGGGCCCGTTTTGTGCTCGTTAATGTCCGTGTGCTATGATGTTAACATCATGCGTGTATGGTTCTAAATATCCTCTTTGCAATGCCTACAAAAGCCAAAATGACGTCAGCCGATCGAAGCTCACGCATTTGACACGAAAACTGCGTCACTCGGACGTATGCGCTCGTCAACAATCAATTCGTTGACGAATATTTGAATTCGCATTCGTGGCAGTGCACATGAGTGCACTTGCGAATGCCAAGTTCTATGGTGGGCTTAAAACGCACGGTGGAAGCTTGGGGCCATCACACCGGTGCCCTAGCAGGTCACGACCGCGTGATTCCACTGTTCTTTTTTGAGTGGAGGATTAAAGCTAAGGAAGAAGAAGTTAAAAAAATCAATTCATGGCCCCTTTAACACTGGTATGCGTGCTACACCAGATAAAAATATTGACTTTTTGCATGCCGGTAAACTTCCGAACGACCACTTGGCCTGTCGGCAAGAACACCTCACGTCCGGCGTCCGTCTCTTTTGATGGAGTTTACAATCCTCTGTAGACCCCCGTGCTGTCCTTCTTGGTTTAACGCCGCCGACTGTTCATTGCCCAAAACGAGGGTGATACCGTCGTCGACGTCGCTCCTCGCCTGTCGGTGAGATAATCTCATCTTGAATGAATGATTGGGTCTTGAAGAAATATGGTGCTCACTGCTAAGCGTACATTCGCTTACTATGGGGCAGTCGAGCAGCAGTCATGTCCCAAGGCAATCGTCCTGTCGTGGCCGGCGTAATCGGATTTGGTTCCATAGGAGCGAAGTCCGAAAGTACAAGGACGGTACGTTCGTCCCACGAAGCGGCCGCCATCCCGGCGGCGCGGAAAACCACTCGCCTTGTCTGTGCACCTACGATACTTAGCAGCTCTCGTCGCCCGACAGTCCCCGGGCTGCAAATCGTCTCACTTCACAGAAGAAACAGGCACCGCTCCTCCAGAGGCCCGTGCCGTACCGCCATGCAAAGCGTCTTTTAGGTCTTTTACCACTTTTCAATTAACGAATGGAGATATCAACTAGATAAAGGTTGCCACCCGGCGTCGCTAGCAGTACGGTTACCATGGCAACCTCCCAGGCCCAAAATGGAGATCACTATAGGCGCTTCTGACGTCGTGCATCTAGATAATTTTGCGTCTTGTCGCTACCAAGGAGGATAAAAAGATTTGCTGGAGTGGAAGCGGCGCCCGCGAGGTGACGCCACCGGCCGCCATCTTGCCAGTGGCAGAAAGCGCGCAGCCGGCCTTGCTGCCGGTGAACCTCCAAGCTTCTTCGCGGGCGCGCGCAGCTGCTTCTGTTGGACGGTTTAAATGAGTTCAAGCCTTGCTCTTCGAGAATGGTTGCTTCCTGCGTTGCTTATGGATGTGCAAACAGACTGAAGAAAGGCTGTGTCTCACATTTCACCTGTGAGTATATAAAAATGTGCTCTATTTAGCTACTAGCGGTCGCTTCACTCCCTAAAGTTTGCTTGTTGCGCCAGCGCCAGCAAGGGTCGCAAAATGACGTTACGTGCGTTCAAAGTTAATAGTTATACATTTATTGACAGGTTTCCGAAGAATGCAGAGGTGCGGAGCCTTTGGGAGCGGGCAGTTCGCCGTGAAGGGTGGTGTGCCAAGGATGGAGATCGCCTGTGCTCTGTGCATTTTACTCCTGACTGCTTCGACCGCACAGGGCAAACGACGCGACTGCGGGTGGGAAGTGTGCCCACTGTGTTTCCAGCTTTTCCGCCTCATCTACAGAAACCTGTGAGTATCATTGCCATCTTTAAACGAGAAGGGAAAAGTTAGCGGTAATACGTTTGGGGCGTTACGGCCGCTGCGTGATTATTTGTTCGACAAAAAGTTTTACTCGTAAGCGCGTAGGATGTCTTCTCTCGTCATACAACTTCTCATGCATGACTAGGAATAAAGCTTGTTAATTCAATATACTTCTATTAGTTCACCCAAGGAAATTTGCAGGTTCGATGTTGGATCCACAGTATGTGATGTAAAGCTTTACTTAGTTTTTACGCGTGCTGTCTTTTAAAACTTGTCTGAGAAAACGTATGCTTTCAACTTCAGGTGAAACGAAAGCGTCCCGACCCCAAGTCTCAAGACTGCCCGGCCCCGTGTGGTTCTGAATTGTGCGACCTGCCTGGAGCTGAAGAGCTTCCTGAAGCCTCACCCACCAAGCAGTACTACAAAGACAAGGCCCTTGCGTCTCAAGAAGAAATAACGCAGTTAAAGAAGAGAATTAAAACATTGCAACAAACGAAGCGAAGGCTGAACAAGAGAAACGAAACTGCACAAGAAATCATCAAAGAAATTGAAGAGCGAAGACTCTTGTCAGAAGAAGGGTCGCACGTCTTTACATCTGTTTTCTCAGATGACATTCAGCAACTACTCAGCAGGGCAGGAAATGAACAGAATGGCAAGTACCCACCTGAGCTGCGAGCATTTCCATTGACTTTACATTTTTATAGTCCAGCCGCGTATGAGTATGTACGATCCAATTTTAACGAGGCCCTTCCATCAGAGCGAACACTCCGGGGTTGGTATAAGTCCATTCAAGGAGCTCCCGGCTTCACAGCTGAAGCATTTTCTTTCCTGGAAAAGTTTGCAGAAGCCCGGAATGAGCCCTTCTACTGTGCTCTAATTGTAGACGACATGGCTATAAGGAAACATGTAGAACTTTTTGGAGGCAAGGTAGTCGGATATGTTGACTTTGGTACAGGGCTAGACGATGACAGTCTCCCCGAAGCTGGAAATGCATGTGTGTTCATGATTGTTGGTGTCAACATCAGATTTAAGATGCCAGTTGGGTACTTCTTAATCGACTCACTCACAGGCGCAGAGAGGGCCGAGCTGACCAAACAGTGCATCAGAAACTTGCGTCAGTGAAGGTTGAAGTTGTCTCTCTTACGTTTGACGGAGCTTCGTCGAATTTCACCATGGCCAGGTGTTTAGGCGCTGAACTTCGCGTGGACTCTGAACAACAGATTTCTACAAGCTTTGTGAACCCGGCTGATAACACTAAGAATGTATATGTTATTCATGGATGCCTGCCATATGATTAAGCTTATCCGCAATTCTTTGGCAAATTTAAGCCACCTCGTTGACGCTGAAGGAAAACACATCAAGTGGGCCTACATAGTGGCATTGGAGGCGTTACAGCGCGAGGAAGGGCTGCGTCTGGGAAATAAACTCACTAAGGTCCATGTGCAATGGGAGAAGCAAGAAATGAAGGTGCGGTATGCTGTGCAAGCATTGAGTGCCTCAGTTGCTGATGCCTTGGACTTCTGTGAACACGTGCTGAAGCTACCGCAATTCCGGGGCGCTAGTGCGACATCGAAGGTCTTGAGAGTTTTCGATCACCTGTTTGACCTCTTGAACTCCAGGAACCCTTTTGCAAGGTCCTACAAGGCACCTCTGCGGAAGCAGAATGAAGCTTGCTGGAAGCCATTCTTTGCCGATGCCCGAGCGTATATAAATGGGCTGAGGGATCCGGCAGGACGGCCAGTTTTAGAGGGCTTGAAAAAAACTGGTTTTGTGGACTTCTTGGTCTGCATGGCGAGCACGGAAAAGATGTTCGATGAGCTTGTTGGCCAGGGTCAGCTGAAGCACTTGTTGACGGACAAACTGAGCCCGGGATCACGTGGAGAACTTCTTCGGATCCCTTCACGGCCGAGGAGGGTGGACGCAGCGAGCACACTGACCGACATGCGTAGGTCCTCGATCTTGGATCCTCATGACGACCACAGCCACGCGCACCTCGAGAGTCTCTCTGCTGTAGTTGTTGCGGTGGTGCCTTATATTGCAGGCTTCGTTGTCCGACAAGTCTGCAAGACAACAACATGTGAAGAGTGCATTGCAGCTTTGTACTCCGATGAGCCAGCACCTCTAGTTGACCAAAAAACCAGGGGTGGGCTTTTGTCCCCGTCGAAAGATGTCATTGGCTTGTGCGAAACCGTTGAAAAGGGGCTGCGAAGGCTACAGGTTGAGTGTGGGACAATCCAATTAGTCAACTCCCGGTCAAAGAATCTCATCTTGGAAGTGCTGAAGATGTCCGTAGAGAAAAAATGGTTTCAGGAGCTAGAGCAACATATTCTAGACTATGATCCCCTTGACAATCACATATACAGCTTGTGCAAAAAGGTGGCAGAGCTGTATGTTAAAATCTGCATCCACCACATGACTAAAAAAAGGAACCGCGAGATAATCAAGGACAGGGTCAGGCCACTTCTTTCGAGGGTAATTATCTTCAAACACCAGTAGAGTCTCTGCAGTGCGCTATTTTGACTGTGTTTTCGTATTCATTTGTAATGTTTCTGTGATTTTGTAGTTTCTGCTAATTTACAGTGTTTCTAAGAGTTTCTGTAGGCCATTTGACCACCGACAAGTGAAAAAATAAATGTTTACAACCCCAACGCAGTTGTTTTTATTGTCTTCAAGACGCGGGCGCCTTCAATCGGCAGCGCAAATAAGCGCGAACACAGCTGTACTCTGCCGTTGCTTGCCACTGGCAAGATGGCCGCCGCCCGCTCGGCGCGGCTTCACCCGCTCCCATGGATACGCATAGGCGGCTTCCACTCCAGCAAATCTTTATATCCTCCTTGGTCGCTACTCTGGCAGCTGCACCGGAAAACGTGGTGCGGCTGGTGCCGGAACTGCATAACTTCGAGCTTTGACACGGCGTGGCGCCACCAGCGCCACCTTCTAGTGCGCATTATTGTAAACGTTGCCGCGTCGGCTTCGTTCGAAGAACGAGTGGAGTCGATGCGCTGAAGTCGCTTTCATGTAAACGAGGCTAATGAGGTTGTTCCCCGCATACACATTGTGCACCGTGGCGAGGCGCGGGCCTACTTAATTTCAAAGTACCTGGCGGTTCTTCGCGATCGCCACAGCCGGCTTCTCAGCGAGTCCTCTCGAGGTGTTGCGCCGCAGAGGCTTTGCGACCGGCCCGTAGACGACCCAGAGGTGCTTCGGTGCCTCCGCGCTGTATGTTACGGTGGGGACGGGACGTCACGCGTCCCCGATGTCCGCCTTATACCCAAATCACACGGCAGCGTAAAGGTACCTTTAGCACAGGTACCTGTAGTAAAGGGAGCTGGAGATCGTGATCACACGGCGCATAAAGGTCCCTTTCGCTAAGGGAGGTCCTGTGTTAAACGGAGCTCACCGAGCTCCCTTTACAGCTACAGGGAGTAGCCTCGGACCCAGGAACTCAGGATAATATCACAGATATATAAATATATCTTGTTTAATGCATTATAACAAATTGAATATATATATATAAGTATCAAAATATGAAATGATTGTGATCACAAATGTGATGGAATGATACATTAACGATGAACGCATACTCTAGCTAGCAGGTAGCAACGGCGGCACGTGAAAAACAATGTCTGCTAAGAACCCGAACGCGATGGACCACTGCGAGCTCCTTTCGACGGTTGTAGACGAGTCGCCCGACTCTCCCGCCCAGGACCCTTTATCTTCGTCGTCGTCGTCTATCCCTTTCGATCGCGTGACTGGCGTAACCGTGATACTCCGTCTTGTTTCGGTTTTGCCGGGCACTATTTAGCTACTTAAGTGAGAACTTTGCAAGAAAATGGAGCTGCTAAACAGAAAAAGGTCGCCCACCTCGCAATGGAAACTCGTAAACGCTGATGATTTTGGGCCAGTGTGGCCAGACGGGTCAGATGTTTTAAAGCAAGACTCATTTAGGTGCGCCCTTAGACTTAGAAGAAAAAGTAAAGTGCCGCAAAAGCAGACAGAAATAATATTTAGGCTTTAGATGTGATATTTCACACACAATAATCAAAAACTGCGCGTCAAACCGATTTTGAGGAATAATTGTTTATCACGTGCTCCTCTCGCGGGTGAGCAGGAATGCAATCGACATCAACTTAAAGTGCTCCGTTTATTTATCGTTTGATCAAGAACGCCGTTAACTACAGGTACCTTCAGCTAAGGGACCTAAGCTAAAGGTACCTTTACGCTGCCGTGTGAATTGGGTATTACAGACGGATTTCAGAGGACCTTCGTGATACCGGCTTAAGGTTCCGAGATTTGTTTTCGTCGCTTTTTCTCTCAGACACCGCCGGGAACACCGGGAACTTCGCTGTACCAGTTAGACTTTTTTGTGGGCACCTTCCGTCCTGCCCTGAGGATCTGGGTACCTCTCTCGTCTGTCCTAACACCCGTGAGGAGCTCTTCAACATCCTCCGGGTCATGAAGGTCGGGTCTGCCCCAGGCCCAGACAGCTTACCTTACATTACATTTTGGGACATCCTCACTGACCCCCAAGTGCGCTTTGTTAATGGTTTCCCAGAAATGGGTGAAGTACCGCCATCCTCCGGGCGTGGTCGTTTAGTTCTCCTCCCGAAGGAGGGTGGTTCCCCGTCGAATCGCGAGGCTTGGCGGCACATCAACTTGCTGAACGCAATTTAGAAGATAGTGGCGTCTCTTGTCTCGCACATGAGTTTAGTTTTGCCCCACTTGGTATGCCCAGTTCCGACATTTTCTGTTCCTGGGAGGAACATATTATCGTCATTGTCTCTTACACGCGACTTGTTTGCTTATACCAATTTGACTCATCTGTCGGCGACCTATACGTCCCTCGATAAGGCAAAGGCATTTGACAGGTTGAACACCGTTTCCTGCTCGATGTTTTGAGGACGTTTGGCTTCCCGGACGCGTTCGTTTGTCTAGTGCAGTCGCTTTACACTTAACTGACTCGTCATTTAAAGGTGAATTTGTGACTTCTTGCACCACTTCCTGCTTCAAGGGGCATCTCGCAGGTCTGGCCTTGTCTCTCCTACCCTATGTTCTCATCATTGAGAACATAGGGTAGGAGCTAGCCAACATAGGGTTGGCTAGCAACATCATCGTCTGCAGGTGCGCAGGCACCAGGCAGCACGTGCCAATAAATGGAACGTCGGCCTACGGCTCGGGCGTCGAGACGTGTCGGCAATCATGCCTGTCTCCTCTTTGTGCTAATCACCCACTGTTACTTGGTGTCAGAAGTGGCTCGACAATCTTCCGCTTTGAGGTGAGCGAAACGCGAGATTTGGCATGGCTGAGCTGAAGCCACCAGAAGGACTCCGGCTATCGGAAGATACGGCCGAGAACTGGAAACGCTTCAAGCAACGAATGGAACTGTACTTCATAGCCACAGCGACTAAGGAACCGAGAACGAAGCAGCAGAAGGCTGCGATTTTCCTCCATATAGCCGGGCAGGAAGCGATCGACGTGTTCAATACGTTCCAGTTGACAGCCGACGAAAAAGAAGACTACAATGTGCTAGTGCAGCAATTCGAGGACTACTGTCGCCCGAGGGTCAACGAGACCTACGAGCGATACGTATTCAGGACCAGAGTGCAGGAGCCTGGGGAAGCCTTCGAGCTCTTCTTCCGTGACCTGCAGCTCAAGGCAAGGACTTGCAACTTCGGCGACTTGTCGGAATCGATGCTGCGCGACCAGATCGTTTACGGCACCGCCAGCAAGAAACTGCGGGAAAGACTCCTGCGTGAAAAAGACCTCACCCTGAGTAAGGCTGTAGATTTCAGCAAATCCGCAGAAATCTCGGAGCGCCAAAACAAGACATTCGAGCACGTGGAAGAAACCGTTGACCCCGTAGCTCGCAGAAAGATATGCAAGTATTGCAGCTATGTTCACGAGCCCCGCTTGTGCCCAGCATTTGGTAAGGCATTCAAGAAATGCGGCAAAAAGAACCACTTCGCTAAAGTCTGCAATAGCGCAAAAAAGTCCGTGGACAACGTGATCAACCAAACAACGGGTTCTTGCACGGACACCGACGATTTTGACATTCTGTCAGTCAACGGAGAAAGAGGAAAAGAAAAGCGCGACTGGATGGTCACCGCGAAGATAGGCAGTCACGAAGCCCGTCTGAAGGTCGACACTGGAGCACAAGCAAATTTGCTGCCCCTGTCTATGTACAAAAGACTTCGTCTGTCAACGCCGCTCGAGCCGAGTTCCACAACCCTGCGGTCCTACGGCGGAGCGACGCTTGAACACATGGGAAAAGTGTGTCTCGACGTTCAGATACACGGACAAAGGGGTCGGTTGAACTTCTTTATTATGAAGAAGGGAAGGCAAGCCCTTCTTGGCCTTGAGGCCTGCGAGAAATTTGGATTGGTCAACAGAGTTGATTCCATAGAAAACAAGAGTGACCTGGAGCAGCAATTGACATCCGAATTCCCGGGTTTGTTCAAGGGGCTTGGAAAAACCAATACTGAATACAGGATGGTGCTCAAAGAAGATGCACAACCGGTAGTAATACCGGCCCGACGTGTCCCTCATGCTCTACGGGGCCCCTTGAAAGCAGAGCTCGACAGGATGGTTGCAGGCGGCATCATCGCAAAAGTTCAGGAGCCGACCGATTGGGTGAGCCCTTTGGTTGTGGTTAGAAAGAAAACAGGGAAGATTTGTGTTTGTATGGATCCTAAGCACGTAAATGCCGCCTTGAAAAGGGAACATTTTCAGTTGTCGCGAAGGGAGGACATTGAAGCAGAGCTAGCTGACGCAAAATATTTCAGCAAGCTAGATGCCAACAACGGGTTTCATCAAATCCCGCTTGACAATTACACATCCCAGATATGCACACGTTCGCAACCCCCTTTGGCCGCTATCGTTATTTAAGGCTTCCTTTCGGCATCGCTTCAGCGCCTGAAGTTTTTCAGAAAACCATGAGCCAAATATGGGATGATCTTCCAGGCGTCAGAGTTTACATTGACGACGTTCTGGTTTGGGGAACTTCACGCGAAGAACATGATTTGCGGCTAAGAGCAGCATTGAGGGCAGCCCAGTTAAGTGGCATCACTCTAAACGCTGAGAAATGCACGTTTGGAGTAGACGAGATACGGTACTTAGGGGACAAGATCAGCCGGAGTGGAATCAAGCCGGACCCCGAGCTAGTGCAATGTCTTCGCGAGATGCCACTGCCGACGTCCAAAAAGGAGGTCCAACGCCTGTTAGGAGCCGTAAACTACTTCGGCAAGTTCCTTCCTAATTTGTCATCAAAGACAGCCATGCTTAGAGACTTGATTAAGGA
Source organism: Ixodes persulcatus (assembly GCA_013358835.2). Lineage (NCBI taxonomy): Eukaryota > Metazoa > Arthropoda > Arachnida > Ixodida > Ixodidae > Ixodes > Ixodes persulcatus. Next base: position 246,827 of record JABSTQ010011558.1, read on the forward strand.
AGACTCACTATTCGAATGGAGCGATGTCCACACGCGTCAGTGGTGTTCACTTCAGCAAATGTTAACAGAAGGTCCAGTTATAGCCATTTTTGATCCCTCAAAGCCAATTAAACTGTCAACGGATGCATCCAAAGGTGCTCTAGGAGCTGCTCTGTTTCAACAGCACGGAAACGAATGGCGTCCAGTAGGCTACGCGTCACGGGTGCTGACAGACAGTGAGGGCAGGTATTCACAGATTGAAAAGGAAAATCTAGGCATAGTATTCGGATGGGAAAAATTCCACGACTTCGTGTATGGCCAATCCATCACGATCGAAACAGACCACCGCCCGTTACTAGCTATTGCACAAAAAGCTATTGGTGATATGCCACCACGGCTCCAGAGACTATTTTTGCGTCTAATGCGGTACGAATTTACGTTACAGTTCGTCCCTGGCAAGCAACTGATACTGGCGGATGCACTGTCTTGCATAAGGACCGGGAGCAGCGCTTCAACTACTGACGATGTCGACGTCCACGCAACAGGTGTCCTGTCCACCCTAGTGAGTGACAAGACCAAAGCACGTCTTGTCAAAGAAACAGCACAAGACAGTGAACTCCAAGACGTCATCCATGGCCTGTTGTGAAAGGCGCCACTGCATGGCAAGTTTAAGCCGTTCCGGTCGGAGCTCTCCGTCATTGATGGTGTACTACTCAAGGGCTCCAAAGTAGTCATACCACGAAGCTTAAGACTAGAGATGTTACAGCGCGTGCATTGCGGGCGCCTAGGACTGGGAAAATGTCAATCTCGCGCAAGACAATTAATGTTCTGGCCAGGAATGACCGCAGACAAAACTGCGTGGATCAACAAGTGTTCCACCTGCAAACACTTTACATATCGTCATCCCGATGAACCGGTGTTGCTCCGGGAGACTCCCAGGCAGCCCTGGGCAAGAGTTGGAGCAGACCTTTGTCATTTTGCGCGAAAGAACTATCTGGTCATCTATGACTCTTATTCAAATTTTCCGGAATTTGCGGAACTCCAGGACACGACGTCAAGAACGGTCATCAGCACCATGGAAAGCATTTTCTCTAGACATGGAATACCCATTGAAGTATGCACGGATGGTGGACCACAGTTCGCGGCGCGGGACTTTTCAGATTTCGCTGCACGATTCGATTTCGTTCATGTGACCTCCAGTCCATACTTCCCCAGATCCAACGGCCTCGCCGAGAAAGGCGTTCAGGTTGTCAAGAGGCTCCTAAACAAATGCGAACACTCCGGCGATGACTTTTGGCTTGGTCTTTTGAACTAACGTGCGACGCCGCTCGAGTGTGGAACAGCTCCAGCAGAGCTACTGATGGGCCGCAGGCCCCGTACTCTTCTACCAGACTTTGCGACCCCCCCAGCACGTTCCGTACGCAAGCACACCCAGAACCTAAATCACGGACACCAACTCGCCCCGTTAAAAGAAGGTGACAGTGTTAGAGTCAGAGGGGACAAAGCCTGGGACAGAAAAGCGCAAGTTGTGGGAGGCGAAGGCCCGCGGTCATATCGAATTCTCACAGATCAGGGACGAGAAATGCGCAGGAACCGCCAACACCTTTTGAAGACAGAAGAGGCGCCAAGCTTTCTCGATGAGTTCGGATCCGATGGGTATGACACGGCCGACGGTGTGCCACCTTCCACGCCGGGACACAGGGGCACTGATAGTTAATCCACACCAGCGGAGCAGGCGGCTCAAGGAAACAGTACGAGTAGCACCACCAGTCAGAATTCAACATCGCCACCATCGTCACCTTCGCTCAGGCGGTCGTCCCGACAAGTCTGCCCACCACAGCGCTTGACATATGACGAGAACTTTCAGCAAGTAGTGTGAGTGACTTGCAGCAGACGAAGGACTGCGCAAATCTATGATATATTGAGCGTGTGTGTTGTTTTTGTATTGTGTGCACTTGGTTTCTTTTTTTTTTTTTTCTCAAGACCAAGAAAGGGGGATGTATCGGCAATTGGCTAGCAACATCATCGTCTGCAGGTGCGCAGGCACCAGGCAGCACGTGCCAATAAATGGTACGTCAGCCAACGGCTCGGGCGTCAAGACGTGTCAGCAATCATGCCTGTCTCCTCTTTGTGCTAATCACCCACTGTTACAGATAGTGGCTTCTCTTGTCTCGCACATGAGTTTAGTTGTGCCCCACTTGGTATGCCCAGTTCCGACATTTTCTGTTCCTGGGAGGAACATATTATCGTCATTGTCTCTTACAGGCGACTTGTTTGCTTATACCAATTTGACTCATCTGTCGGGGACCTATACGTCCCTCGATAAGGCAAAGGCATTTGACAGGTTGAACACCATTTCCTGCTCGATGTTCTGAGGACGTTTGGCTTCCCGTACACGTTCGTTTGTCTAGTGCAGTCGCTTTACACTTAACTGACCCGTCATTTAAAGGTTAATTTGTGACTTCTTGCACCATTTCCTGCTTCAAGGGGCATCTCGCAGGGCTGGCCTTGTCTCTCCTACCCTATGTTCTCATCATTGACCCGCTGCTCCGTCGCCTTGCGTCACGCTCCCGGATACGAAACTTCCCGTTAATCGACCGGAATGCCGTCGTGGTTAGTGCCTACGCAGATGACGTAGGATTGTTTTTTCGAGACTCCCACAGCTTTGACGCTGCTGCACATCTTTCCAGAGTATGGCGCACTCTCTGGGGCGCACCTAAACACGACCAATAGCCAAGCTCTCGAATTTGGGATCTCTCTTCCAGTCCTTCCTACAGACATTCATGTCATGGAAAGGGTCCTCGTCCTCGGCCTTTCTTTTCCAATTTGCGTGAAGTGGCTCCCCGTACGTGAAAGGTTGTGGCCTCCGCGCTGGGATGCCAGGTTGGTGCTGAGAGTGCATTCACGCTCTCGTGTGCCCGTTCCTCGCACAATGGGCAACCTTTACTCCAGCGCGGAGGCAAGGCCCCCTTTTTATCAAGCGACGGTGACTTTCCATGAGGAGTTAAGACAGACGTTACCGGACCTGGAAGTCATTACCTTGCGAACAACAAGTTCGATGGTGTTTGTAATTAGCACGGCGGAAGCTTGAAATCATAGCGTTCTTGAACCAACACTGTCAACACCGTCAAAATTAAAATCCTCACGTTCCTCTTATTACCGTTCATAAGAACTCCTTTGCTGACGTCATAGTCAGCATTCGGCCAATCGTGGAAGGCCGACCACCGCGACGCTCTCGATCGCACACGTCGCCAATAGTCAATCCCGAGGAGCGGGGTCGAACATAAACCCTTCCGTCAGCCTCGTTGGTTACTCGTCGCCTTCCTCCCGTTCATGATGTCGAGTGGCATCGGGGCTGGGGGGTTCTCCCAACCAGACAACGACGCCACCACATGGGCATGGTTTTGGACCCGCGGTGCCCTATCTGCGGGCAGGTGAGGCGACCACACACCTTTTTTCCAGTCTGCTTCGTTGCGCGGAAATTTCGGCGCTTGGTGCACTATGGCTTCGGGGGTTTGCTTATCTTGAACTTTGTGTAGGGCGTTTGGTGATCGAGGGCTTCGCCCTTCTCCTGTTAGCACTCGACCAACTGGTTCTCTTGCATAACCGTTGTGCTGCAGTTGGTCAGCAGCACCGTGCTTGCTCTATGTGGCCCGTGCTCTCGTGACTGCGGGGTGACCGGCCCCGCCACCTGGACGCTGAGCTCTTTTCGTTGGGTGAGGGAGAGTTCCTAAGGCGGTGGTAATGACGTAACGTTCGGCTGGTCGGTGGCCACATCCGCTTTTCTCTCGCGCCTCTCGCACAGGTGTGAGACACGGGGATGAGAGAGGGGGAGGCGGGGGCCTCAGTTGATTGGTCGCTACGCCCAGCTAACATTATGTGTTTTATTAGGTAAAGAGAAACGTTATCCTTCCGTGTGTTTAGGTGATTTATTGGGCGACCTTCTTTGGTTGGCTTCGTCAGCATATGTTTCTTCCCCCATTGTAGCTTGTAATTCCAATGTTTTTGTTTGCTTGCCTGTTTAATCTGTTTTATTATTTGGCAGTGCTTACTGTCAATAAACGTATATATAAACTAAAGGAACTCCCTTATGATTTCTCCAGTGCGGGCCAGGGCGCATGGGGGATTTAGAAAATGGTCTATAGGTACGTCGTTGCTCTGCCTACACTGATTACATGTTCATTGACATTCACAACGGCCCTATTAAAACTGCATGTGGCACAAATACACGAGTTAATGACCCTATAAAGCGTCCCGAGGGCAGTAGTACTCGCCTCTGCAGAGGAGTAAGCAGCGGTGTGATGTCTGCCGACGCCCACATCGTAAACAAGGTAGTATACAACAAAAAACACTAAATATACAGAATGTACAGCTCTCAGGAGAAAATGAATACACTTATAACCAATAAGACTAAACTGAAATAAATATTTAAAAAAATAAGGAAACCTTAAAGACGGAAGATTGAGAAGACGTCAACGCGAGCTAAGGCGATCTGAAGGGAGAGCAGCAATGAGAAAGAAAGCCGTACCCACAATACTTCAGGCGCGCGCTAAGGCACTTGGGTAAAACTGCAATAGGTATATTGAGTGCTTGTATTTCTACCCTATTAGCTGCTTTACGAGCGTTATGTTTTTGGGAAGTGTGTGATTATTAAATTTCAATTATGCCCAAAAAGTTACTGATTGAAAACATATATTTTGTTTTGCTAATTAAAAATTCTAATATCTAAAAGCAAAGAACCTTAATATACCAAACGGTATTATTTTCCTAAATCATTCCTTTGGCATCAACCTTTTTTTTTTCTGATTCTTACCTTTCACTTTAACGAGTTGGCCGACATTCTTAAACGCACAATATATTGAAATATCAAATAGAAGTGATACGCTACCATCAATTTTCGGATGACATCTGACTGGGTTACGGGACAAAATTTCCAAACGGGTTCTCTTCCGTATGATTGATTAATAAAAAAAGATACGTACTTCTTGGCAAATGTCCATCAATGTCCCTTGTACGGCTCCCACCTCCAACGTTGTCTACTCACGCTCCTATTACAAGGCGCACCCTGTGCGTTGTGGTGTTTGTCTCTAAATGTGCACATACCAGTGCTTGTTTAGCAGCTGCTGGCTCAAGTCACCAGCCACCTACATGAGTCCCAGATTAACAAATAGAATGAAAAACTGGACGACTGCAAAACAACAGCTGTTTTATGTGGAGTTTTCACCGAGTTCTCGTTGCACTGACGCTTTCAATGTAAACAGACCAGTGGAAACGCGAAATGCGTACTGCTAGTTGGATATACCAATCTAAGTCCAGAACACAAAATAAAATTTATAAAACCTTCTATGTTTTTAGACATCGGGGCTCACATTCGCCACTTGTGGATAGCACGCAGTTAACCGTTGGCAAATAAGGGTTTTAACTTAATTTATCAGATAAGTGGTTAGTAAAAGCCGATATGTAAAGTCTTGATGTTCAGCGACCGTTCTTATAAAGCGCTTCCGCGAGACCATGATGCAACGCTGCAAGCGGCTTAAAATCTCGGTCGGAATTCATGTCGCTGACAATCGTCTGCTTTCATTCTCTGTCCGCGATGTCTTTCCATGGACGGAGGCAGTGTTTCCTAGACCGCTCGAATTTTACCGCGTGCTGATCAACTATATAAATCAAAGTTGCCCGAGAATATAAAAAAAGCATCAGCTGGTTCGAATATGTTTATACATACCGGTCATTATTCGAACTTCAGATGTTCCGGCGCTCGAGAGGTCGGCTCGTCGGCGGGCAAAATCGCCCCGCCAGACACCGGCGGGCTGCTCCGAAGCGGAAGAAAAACAGTAAGCTTGGATTTAAGCGTCCGATATACGTCTCTAATTGTACTTCTTGTCGACTGAACAGTCTGTTTGTTCCCGCGTTTTACCAACCTCAAAGTCGATACCAACAAATATATATATTTTTTTTTTACGTGCAGGAAAGTAGAGAAAATAGTCGTCGTGTCACGCGGGTGTCTCCGGCGGTGCCGCAGATGTCAATTGTCGTTAATTGAATGTCGTAGATTTTGAACACGCTGTTTGGTAGCGTGTCCGAAAGAAAAGTGAAGTGCAAGAAGCCTATATTCTCAAGGCAGACCAGGTTTTAAAAGACAGCTCGATTAATTACATAAAGGGACGGCGCAAGTTTGATCTGTTTTTGCAGGTGGTTAGCATCATTTTTATATCAGAACTGCAACGTATAGAAAAATGTGTTTGATTGACGAAGGACGCATATTATATACGCAAGGACCTTCTAGCGGCCCGACCTCAATCAAACTTAAGTGCGCTACTGTTACGGAATTCAACGGTTTGTGTTCTTGTATTTTTTGTTGGTTTCCATTTTGAGTGCGGTGCGCGAGCGCAGAGCACACGAGCGCGGACTTTAGGATTTTTTCGGGCTAGCTTGAAGGAAAGAAAGTAAATAAAATAAAAGGAGAAAGCCGCGCGCGGTGTGGTGGCTCGAGCCCCGAGCAAGATTTGGAGCTGTGACTGGTCTGCCCTAAGCAGGTCTTCGGCGGTGTGGTTCGTCGCCCCCGAGAAGTCATCGATGATGTGTATGTGCTTGTGAGGGAGCGCTGTTCGGCACTGCAAACACCCAAGACCCCCACGACTTCTCGACTCCGACTGGCGGCGCAAGGAATTGAACCACCACCGACAGCTTGGGACTCTGATTGGACTCGCCTCCTCCTCCGAACTGTATGTCGGCTGTGATTTGACTTGTGTTCCTTTTGTTACGCTTTCGAAACTTTTGTGTTTTTCTTGTCGCGGTTCTGAAGAGCGAAACTGCTCTCAAGATATGCTCTATTTCTTTTCTTTTACCGTCTGTGTGTGCGCTCCGAGCACCTTTTCTTTTACTTTTGAATTCCGTTGCTATTAAAGAGTGTTCGTAACGCCAGGCACGAATCGCTCTCAATTCCTAAAACCTCTCAGGAAGTCCATCGTCCAAGGTGTGGCGCTTACACTTGGACAGCGGTCTAATTCAAATTACAAAGTTGTTTGTTTATGAAATCGTTTTTACCCGAACCTGTGACAGCTCGCCACTGTAGCCCTGGCTGTAGGTCCTCAGTGTTTTCTGAATATGTTTTATGTGAGAGGAAGTTACTAAGATGGCACTGGAGGCAGCAAAGGCTCTAATGCATATATTGAGCAGCATACTGATCGTAACTACTCAATGCTCTTCGAAGCCTCACCGTGAAGATGGGCGTCGCTCGCCTGTCGTTCCTCTGGTATTTCTACCGTTGCAGGCCGTATGACAAATTTTATGCAGTGCGTTGCGTGCGGCTTATTTTTGGAGGAAACAACTGAAGACCTCTAAAATCTCTAAAAAAAACTTAAGAAAAAAATGACTCCCAGGTCTGGTTAACTTGCCGGCCACAGAATACTGGGGCTTCTCATTTCTCAGCTGTGATAAGGTGGTGCATATTCAACGAAGCCAAATGGTAAACATCGATTTTTAAGATTCTACAGGATAAGTTTAGAATAGTATCTATATTACAATTTAAATTTACCTCTCAGAGCTAAAGGAATATTTTTCTCGCTCCTTTATATTTTTTTTTTTTTTTTCAAACACGGGATGGCTTTTTTTTAAGAAGTACCGGCGCATTGTTTAAAACTCAGTTTAGAACTCAGGCCAGGTGAGCAGAAAACCTGGCACTTGGTATTACAGCTCAGAGGCTCTAAATATGTCAAAATGATTTCCTCATTCTAATCAGTCTTTTAACTTTTACCTCTTTATAAAATCGGCTTATGAGCCTAACAAATGTGTTTATCAATCCAAATTCTTAATATGTATTAAAAAAACCTACAGCTTACGATATTAAGAACTGGAAAATAATGGATCTTATATCTTCGTGCGCAGAGTTGCGACATATCTGAATGCACCGTTTGAATTTAAAAGACATCATATTAACCGAAGCTGTGGATTCTCACATTGGCAGGTTCGGAGTACCTACTCCACTCTATTTTCGTTACCTAATGTTTTTTCAGTGAGGCAATTTCGCAATGTTGTAAGTTTACCCCATCAAATGTATTTTCTGTCTTCTGAACAAAAATACCTTTTAGCGCTCGGCACATACAATAACGTCGACGCTGGTTCAGGTTTATTTTTAAACGCCGTTGTTGGTTTTGAAGTTGTGAAAAGTTGCATGCGACAACAAACCGAATGTTGAGGGCACAAGCACAGAATCCAACAGCTGTTCATGTTTATTTTAGCGCCCGATGACGCCGCCTTTTCAAAATGTGAGCACTGTGTACAGCACGCGTGGCTTCCCTTTACAGCTGTGACAGAGATCACATATCTATAATACCCGCCGAGGCATAGCTGAACACACTGATATAGTAGTACAGTTCTTATTATCTGCCATTATCGCCAAAATAAACAAAAATCACAAGAGAGATGTACCTGGAAAAAACTACGCTTTATTTTTCCGCAAATATTCAACGCCATTTTATCCCAAATCCAAGAAGTGTATTTAGCAAAATATAAAAAAAAACATAGTCCGCTCTCCGACCTGCTGTAAATTTCCGGCGCAGCCGAGGGGAATGCATCGGTTCGAAATTCTATAAATGGGAACGCGCGACTTTGCTTAATAGTGTCACCGAATCTGTGGTGGAACGTTAAAGCTAACTTGATCATATATTTCTTCAAAGGACAAATTCAGAGGTTGACTTCATAAAGACAAATTATTTTGTTCCCCACAAACATACAACCTTTCTTGAATATGCTCCCGAACTCTGCGATCCCGAAAAGCAGTAGCTGATCAACAATATAGTAGAACAACCTTAAAAGTAAACATTTTGGTGGACATCCACCAAGTTAAGAATGATACAATTTAAAAAGTAAGGCTCTAACCAAAAATAATAGAGACCCCGATGGTTCGAGGCCAGCTCGGCCCCTTGATCGCGGGTGACTGCATTGTCCTTGTCGTCGTCTTTCACAGAGCCCGGTGTTGTCTTTTTTTTTTTTTTTTTTGCGTGAAGCAGACAATGATCGGCTTGTTTCACCTTCTGACGCTCGCAGGTGTGGTGTAACCGTTTCAGGCGTAGGCTCTTCGGAATCACCTGTACTTCCTAGCAAGTATTGTTGAAAGTGAGATGGGCTTTGAGAGTTAAGACAACTGGTCAGGTGAACGAATCGTTTGACAAGCCGGACCGCAACAGTTACATGGTCATTGCGCACAGACTTGAAAGTAAACATATTGGCGGTCATCCACCTCGTTAGGATTGTAACAAGTGAGGCTGTCACCCCAAATAATAAAGATCTCGACGTTGAGAGGCCAGCAAGGCCTCATGATCACGCGTGACTGTTTTCTCTGTGTTTGCTTTGTCCTACATTGCCTTTGTTTTTTCCTATATTTATATCATTCCTAACCAGGTGGATGTCCACCACAATGTTGAGTTTCAAGCGTTTGCGCAACTATTAAAAACCTGTCGTCGCCTGGCATGCCAAACGATTTCTTCAACTCACCAGCTCTTTCTCTAGCGTCAAAGCTCATCTCACATTCTAAAGGACTTGCAAGAAACCAAAGGTGATTCCGAAGAGTCTACACCCGAAGCAGTCAGTCGACACCTGCGAGGGTCACAGGTGGCTGTGGTGGGGCTATTGCCAAAAGGTAAAGAAAACGGAGTTTGTTATGCAGAAGACGCCGACGATTGCCCGTCTAAAAATAGAGAAAAACGTCAAGAGAGCGGAGCAAAAAAATAGGAGAGTGGAAAGCAGAAAGGAAGAAAAGAAAAGAAAAGCTAACGGTTAATGATCACACAAAATTAAAACAATTACACAAACACACACATATTCAATTGTTGTTTTGGTGCTGGCACAATACAGTCTTGCTAATAGTCCAGAATCCTTTGAAAGTCACACAAAAAGTATCTGAAATTGTTTCCGACGGGCTCGCGAGCCTCTGAGGAAAATCCGGTTATCTGTTTCTTGTAGTTGTGAGTGGAAGTCTTGCAGTTGTTGGAAAAGCTCTGCAGTTGGATGTTGAATTTTTGACATTTCCAGATTATATGATTATACGCTTTTTCTTACACTTTGCAAATATCACAGAGAGGGGATTTTCGTCTGCCCAAACGATGCAATATTTTTCTAGATTTCTCACTTCCTGTTCAGAGGCGAAGTAGAACTGTTGCTTTAGCATGCCTGATTCCACTTAAGAGGCGATGTTCATGCTCCGATTGTTCTGCTGGGCCTAATGATGATACGTGCAGGCGACCTTGCACATATCATAGCTAGTAGTCGTCACACGGACACTTGAGTGTTGAGAGGTCATCGTGGGCTTGAGCGGCAAGACGGTAAGCTCTTTTGCTACCGCTGACTCCCAAATGGAAAAGCACCCATTGAAGATGAACAGCGATACTGGCGTAGTCAGCTCCATAAAGTATGGCTAGTGCTGTTTGCACCAGTTCTCTTGTTCGGGTTTGCTTTCGAAGACAACAAAGGGCGCCGCGGGAAGGGTCACAGGGTGGAACAAGTCGAGCGTCGTCTGCTTGATGTAAGAAAAGGAAGATGGCAACATTGGGCACTATTAACCGACGACGACTATGACAAAACATTCATCCGTGATCAAGGGGCAGAGCTGGCCTCGAAACGCCGAAATCTTTATTATGTGTTGTCAGAGCCTTACTTTTTACGATCAGAAACGACTTCAAAATATATCCGCCGGACCTGCACTATATTTCTATCAGTGGTGCCAAAGTGTGTCTGCCCTGAAATATGAGTCCTATGGAAGCAGGCAAACCAAAAGTACTAGTGGGAACATATGATTCTATTTTATTGTTATGATCAGGTAAAATATGAAATATTCATATATATAGATTTTTCTTATTTGCCAGTAAGGTTTCGGTTTTCTAATGATTCTGACCTAGTGTTAAACACAACCTTGAGCAGAATGTCTTATCCGAGATTGAACGTTTTCTAACAAATGGGGCTGATATGATCGCGATGGATGTACATTGGCTCCGATAACTACATATAAGGCACAGTCTCGCCCTTTGCCACCTTCGCATATAATGAAGGATTACAGAGCGCCACTGGTTTTTCTTCCCTCTTCTTTATAAACAATCGACATCATACTTTTGTATACAACGACTGATAGGGACGACTTGTTCATGAACCATACATGATCCGCGGAAGAGTGCCGTCAGCTTAGACAACGGTGCAGTGCTCACCAATACCAAACTGCGGCGAAGACTTCCTAAGACCTGACACACATTGCCACGTCTTACGCGCCTGGAGATAGCAGGCGCGTAAGAATAGCAGGTAATCTTTTGCGAAAATATTTAAGGTCATATCGCATCACCAGGTCGCATCAGCTTTCATGACCTACTTCGCGAAACTAGTTTTGCCAACTCGAAATGGTCAATTTGGATATGACAACCCCAGGATTCTGATACATGCGACAGCTGGCAAACTTGCGCCATTTCTCGGCCGTCAGATGAGAGCCCGAGATTTAATGAATAAATTAAACATGTCTTTTTTTATAATTTTTAATAACAACTACGGGTCTTATTGCTTGCTTGGATCCCGGAAACTTACTTCCTGGAACAATATTCAATATCCCGCATGACAAAAAGCAAAAAATAAGTGTAGACGTTTAGCCCACGGGACGAAAATCATAGAACTTTACAAAACTTAAAATATGTGCTGTTATTTAATATGTTTCTGGTGTCATTTAGTGTCGCGTTTCACGCATTTGAAGTTCCTCCTAAAGAAAGTTTGCGATAGCGAACGAACATTGTTACCGCAGCAGAGTTTCCGATCTTCGAGCCTTCCACGACGCCGCAAACAGTTTATGAGATAGCATATGTATTCTAGGAGATGCAATATCTTGATTTGAAGGTGATAATTCACGCAGATATCAATATTAAAAATTTGCAGTATTTTGACTCGCTGACATTTAGGCAGGTACTCCTTTCCCGGGAACCCACAATTACCAGTTGAGAAGATACTGATGCTGCCTATAATGTAGCTGGGTATTTATTTTATTTATTTATTTATTAAACCTTAAATGCTCCGAATAAGGGGTATTACATGAGGGTAGTACGAAACATCAAAACATTCTTCGATGAATGCCTTGAAATGGGCGGGGTTGGAGTGGAGCACGGCGTCGGTGGGCAGATCGTTCCAATCCTTTGCGGTCTGGCAGAAAAATGAAAAAAGATGCGCAGTGCAGCGGGCCGGGGGGGGGGGGGGGGGGGATAAACAGCTTCCTGATGCCTAATGCGGCATGAAACGCGGTGAGCTGGTGCGATAACAGAGCTTCCAAGTGATGAGTGATAAAACTTGTGAAAAAGGCAGAGCCTGGAAGTTTTGCGCCGTGATTCGAGGTTAAGAAGATTAGCTTGAGATTTAAGTGCGGTGACACTGCTATGATAAGAGTAGTCTAAGTAGATGAATCTTGCTGCGCAATTTTGCACGGTTTCGAGCGTTTTAGTAAGATTAGATTGATATGAGTCCCAAACAGCAGATGCATATTCTAGTTTGGGTCGGACTAGTGAGAGGAAAGATAGTAGCTTTAACGATGGAGGGGCTAAGCGTAGGTTGTGACGTAGAAAGCCAAGGACGCGATTCGCGTCATTAGCTATGTTCGTTATGTGAGATGACCAAGTTAAATCGTGTGAAAAGTTAATGTCTTCTCCTGCGATCCGAGGGAGCATTTTGATGTCTTGGATATTCTTGTTTTTTATGATTTTTCGAAAATGCTTCCTTGTGTCGGAACATGTAATTTTACGCTCTGGAAGCTACGACCCGCGGACTTTTAGGGAAGGTGCGCACTTCACAGGAAGCCACAATTATCAGTTGAGAATTTACAGACGCTGACTTTTCTGTAGTAGGTATCTGTTGTCGCGCGTAAAATTAATGACAGCGGAACATGAATAACATTGTACGGTTGTACTTCTACTAAGCCGACAGAGCTCGCCGTACGCGACTAAGGTTACTCTCCTCCCTCTAAAACTGCTTCAACCGGGGCTGGTCAGTTTGGGTTCAAGACACAAAAACCCCGGCTGTCTCTAGCAAAGAATCCCAGCGCTCCAGCTCCCTCGAGCTCCTCGAAGTGGTCCTTCTATACCCGTATATTTCACTAGTCACTTCATCTGTCGGCCCGTGCGTCAACCGTTTACGTTTGCAATTTGTTTACGTTTCAACGTCACAAATACCTCTCACTAAAAAGGCTGAGTGTCCTCACTCGGAAATATTAGATAGAACTAGTCATAATACTAACGAAATTTTTCACCATTCTGTACGAAAAGTCAGAAATATACAAAATCGTTCCACTGCACGTGGGTGGACGCTCGTCGATTCCGCTCGCTTGTCCTCCGAGTTCAATACCACTCTCGCTCACGTGTTGATGTCGACGCCGTCACTGACACAGACACTGGCACACAATCACTAATATCACCAACTTGGGAAGGTTGAAGGCTCACTAATTGCTTGCTACTGGAAGAGGGTACCCTCAGCGTCACAGAATTTCTTGTTGTCCGAAGTGTGTCTGGAACTTGGAAAGTTCCCTGTGTCTGTTCACTGCGTAGCTTTGGTTCACGACCTGCGCCGCTGTCAGTTTGCTGGTCGCTCTCGACACTCACCATAAATGGTTTCATGCGGCTTACGTTCACCACGTTGAGTTTTCCTCTTCGATTCTTCGCTTCCCAGTCATTTTCAGTTCTCTGCCGGATCACTCTCAACGGGCCGTGGTTGAGATGCATAAACTTCGTCGTCTCTCCTCGTTTCGAAGTTGGCATTCGTCTGTATACAAGATCTCTTGGTTTAAAGGGGCGGTGCAACGATATTCAATTGGAATGTTTTTCACTTTACACGAGATTACTGGCACTAGTGGGACTCAATGATACTCGCACGCAACGCCACTGACCAAGAAACCCCTTTGTTGCGCTGTAATTTTGAGGACAAAACCGAGAGTTTTCATTCAATCTCTCCTTCGCAAAACCGGATGACGTAGCTGGGCGGTAGCAGTACCGCCCAGTGACGATATTTGAATGCGGCTCATAGATTGGACCCGAGCATTGCGTGGGCACTCGATTTGGGCTCGTGATAATCGATAGCTCGAGAAGCATTCGGGTAGTTTCCTGTGTCCAATCGCTGCAATGACGACAACAGCCGAACCATAACAATGTCTGGAACTCAGCGCGTGTCCTGTGCCTTGCCAACCCCAGCGCATGGCTATGATCAACATTGGCGGCATATAATCGGCTCCAGATCACGTGGCCGCTTGTTCTGGCTTCGAGTTGAGGGGGTGAACTCTGCTCGTTTTTCTTTATCTTTTCTGCGACTTCGATTGCGTGTGGTGAAAAACGAACGGGTATTTCACAGATCATTAACGTCAGAGATCCGTTCTCAGCGGTATTTGCGCAAAATACAAAAATCGTTGCATCGCCCCTTTAAGCTGGACGGCGGGCCGTTGTTGGTCGTTTTTTTTTTTTTTTTTCTTATTTTTGCCCTGTGAACGTCCTTCAAGTAGAAGACGATTTCCCTTGCCTTCTCCCGATTCCTCAGGACCTCTTCATTTGATGGTGTTCTGAGGTAGCCCAGTTGCAGATGAAGCATCGCATCAATAGGAATCATTGGTTCGTGCCCGTAGAAAAGGAAGAAAGGCGTATAACCAGTAGTGTCATGCACTGACAAGTTATACAAAAATGTTGCATAAGGCAGAAACTGGTCCTAGTCTTGATGTTTAGAGGAGACGCGTTTGCATATAACCTCCGTCAAGGTCCCATTGAACCTATCGCAGAGCCCATTTGTCTGGGGATGGTAGGCCATAGTTTGAGCGTGGTTGGTGTCCATGAGGCGAAACAATTCCTCTATCATCTCGGCGTTAAAGCGACGACCCCGATCAGTTAGAACAGTCTCCGGCGCTCCGTGGCGAAGGACCAAATACTCCATGAAGGATTTGGTGGCGGAGGCTGCCATGGTGTCAGGGGTGGCCACTGTCTTGACTCACTGGGTGTGGAAATCAATCATGACACGACATACTTGTTTCCGTCATGAGACGGAATTGGGGGCCCCAGGAAATACATCCCCACCCACTTGAATGACCTTTGCGCAGGTGGCAAGGGCTGCAGTAATCCCGCTGGCTTCAACGGCGGAGTGTTTAGCGTTTGGCAATCCGGGCAAAAAATTACATACTTCGTAATGTAGAGAAAACCTTCGGCCAAATGTATCGTTGCCGAATGTTATCCAATGTCCTCCTCACTTCCAGGTGACCTGCCGTAATGTGGTCGTGACAGGACACCAGGATTTCACGTCGGAGATTTTTCGGTACAGCCAACCCTAGCCTCTCTTCCTCGCTCCCCTTGGCTCGCCTGAAGAGAACTTCGTTCACAAGTGTGTAGGCTAGCGCAGCACGTTTCACTTTTCTTGCCACAGGTTCTTCGTGTCTTAGTAGATGTGCTATTATGGGTCCAAGGAACGGGTCATCACGTTGACTTTGAACCATATTAATTCCTTGTTACATCAATAAAAGCGGCAGCTCTTCTTCCTCTCTGGGTGGTGGATCATGTGGGAGTCGGGACAAGGCGTCAGCGTTGCTGTTCTTGGCTCCTGGGCGGCGTTTAAGAGTTATATTAAACTCCTGTAGAAGTAGGATCCATCTTATGAGGCGGCCGTTTGGATGCTTGACCGTCATCAACCATGTGAGACTAGATTGATCTGTCACCACCATGAATGGGACACCAAACAGATACGGACGGAACTGTTTTGTGGCATAGACAACTGCGAGACACTCTTGTTCTGTTGCGCTGTAATTTAACTCTGCTGCATTGAGATGGCGACTGGCGTAACCTACTGCATATTCTTGTGTACCGTCCCTCTGAACCAGAACTGCCCCGATCCCATAGCCGCAAGCATTTATGTGAACCTCAATGGGTAGGGAGGGGTTAAATATTCGTAGCACGGGCTCCCTTATCAAGTGCTGTTTGAGCTCGTCGAAGGCATTCTCACAGTCTATGCTCCAAGACCCTTTCACGTCAGACTTTTTAGGGTCATTCAATGGACGGGCGATTCTGAAGAAGTCCTTCAGAAATCACCGACAGTAGTTGCAAATTCCTAGAAAACTGCGGACTTTAACGTTTCGTGGATGTAGAAAGTTACTTACGGCCCGGATGTTGGCTGGGTCCGGCCGTACACTCTTGCCGTCTATCACGTGACCCAGGCAGAGAATGCTGCTGGCTGCGATGTGACATTTCTTCAGCTGAAGTTCTAGGCCCGCCTTACTAAGTGCATTGAAAATGTCCTTGAGGTCTTGCAGGTGATCATCTATGGTCCGAGAAAACAGAATAATGTTATCTAGGTAAGCCAGCACACCTTCCATATGTGGCTGGCAAGCATCTTGTTCATCATGCGCTGGAAGGTTGCTGGCGAATTACACATGCCATCTGGTAATACATTAAACTCATACAATTCAGCCCCTGTGGTGAACGCCGTTTTCTCTTTGTCTTTTTCTCGAAGTGATATCTGCCAATAGCCTGACGCCAAGTCCTATGTCGTGAAGTATCGTTATCCCTGAAGCATATCCAGAATGTCATCCACGCGGGGAAGTGGGTGCACATCTTTTTCGGTCACAGCGCTTACTTTCCGGTAGTCCACACAGAGTCACCAGGGCACATCACGCTTGCGCACAAGGACCACTGGCGACGACCAGGGGCTGGTGGACTCTGGAATTACATCCCCTTGTAACATATCGCTGATCGTTAGTGGACTCTATTTCTCTCCGTGTCGCTTAGGTTAGCTGGCACATCAGCTTCGTATATATTACCGTCAGCATTATGTAGGGGGTCGTGGGGAGTTGCACGGTGAATAGAGACGCTGCGCGCCCCACTGCAGGTGTGCTATGTTGCGCTTTTTGGACTCCCAGGAGACTTGGAAGAGGGAAGTGACGTCAACGACTAGAGAAACGCAGATTGGATGTTGACAGAAGAAAACAAAATCAACATCCAATCTGCATTTGCTGCGTTGTTGACGTCACTTCCCTCTCCCTAGTCTCCTGGGAGTCCAAAAAGCGCAACATAGCCC
The DNA here is from genome assembly GCA_013358835.2 of Ixodes persulcatus. Classification (NCBI taxonomy): domain Eukaryota; kingdom Metazoa; phylum Arthropoda; class Arachnida; order Ixodida; family Ixodidae; genus Ixodes; species Ixodes persulcatus. The sequence goes on from JABSTQ010011558.1 coordinate 263,858, forward strand.
CCCAGTTCTTGTGGTTATTGTGATGGACGAAGAAGAGGAGTTAGCAGCACGTACGTATCCGATATTTTCACTAGCCTCAGTTAAAGTTCTCGCAACATTTGTCCTGGTCAGTAGCGTCTCCGAGAGTGGCTCAATGAGGGACGCTCCCTGGGCGGTGATTGATACCCCTAGCAGGACCTCGGTGAAGGCTGGAATGATTGTCGTCCCCATGCAGTAGGCCCGATGTGCGGATGGTGAAACGGCGGCGAGCGGGCATTCAAGGCTCAACCGGAGTGCATGTTCTTAGATCATAGTATTCTTCCCCGGAAAGTCTAGTATTATTTCTGCGGCTGCACAAAATGCTAGTCCGCACAAGATGTCGTAAGAAAACTCTTTGAGCACAACAAACATGGTACGGATGCGTACTGGTCCTATCACGACTTCCAATGCGATTTCGCCAGAGCCACTTAACACCTCCTTGCTCACACTTCTGAGCATGGTGTTTGTTGGGTGGGCTGCCTTTCTTAGCCAAGCCGCAAATACACCGCACACAATGTTTCTAGGGGCACCCGTGTCCACGATTAGTTGAACGTATTTACCGTCGGTCGTTGCCGGTAGTGTGATAAGGTGCAATGCAGGGTATGCCGCACCTAAGGAGCATCCTTGGTGGCGTAGGGGCGGGGCTTGAGGACCCCTGCTTTTCACTTTTTCTGCTGGGTTGGACAACTCTTGAGTCCGGGGGCTGCAGAGTCGCGGTCAAAATTATATCTGCTGTTCTCGGGTGTTCTGGGCACAACTTAAGAACGCTGGCGCTGGATGTGATCCGGGCGGTGACATCTGAACCAGATGACCTGACCACCTTGGTTTCTTGTTAGTCTTGGTGTGAACCGTTGGTGCGCCCTTCCCAGCTGCTCAACGGCAAGCGTCAGTGCGCGGACAGTGTCATGAAGTGCTCCGAGGATCGCTGTAGTGTAGTTTGCCGTCGGTTTGGGTGCTACTGGTCTTTGTGCATGTAGGGCGTAGGAGGGATTCATGCAAGGTCCAGTGTCCGCCGGGGGTGTTGAAGAAGCATTAGCCTGTGTTGTAGCCCGATGACGACAAAATGGAGATGGCGTCGCAAACCTAGGGAGTTATTTCGTTTGCATTGCCAACAGGGCCTGCTGCGCCATAGCTTCAATGTGGGTAAGTCGTTTGAGGTGTTACAGGAAGTCGGCTGGGGTGCGCGGGTTAAAGAGTGCAACTTTCTCCATCATTTCCGGTCTCAAACCCCGAAGGAGACAGCGAACCTTTTCTGTGACCGACATCGTCGGGCTTGCCCGTGCACACAGCTGCAGTATACTTGAACGGTGTTTCGCTCACCTGCTGACGGCACACTTGCAGCTACATAAAGGCCCAGTCTCGCACGGGCTCTCCCGTGAAGTCTCAGTGGAGGGCGTGCTTAAACTGCTGCCAGGTTGAAAGAGGGGCCTCCGCAGTTGCCTCTCGCAAAGCCGTGGAAAACCAGGTTGTTTAGGTTGTTCGTCATTTGTGTGTCTCCACGACATGGCTGTGGCTTACCGCTCGTAGAGAAGCATCCACTCCTCCAGATCTTCGTCCGGACTCCTTTTGAAGTGCGGCGGGGGACCGCACGGTCGCATAAGACCGTCATCTGTGATTGTTGGCTCTCGGTGCTCATAGCTGGTGGTATGATCCTACTCCGTAAAGAGTAACCACTTACAGCTGCCACCTTCTTCGCCGTCCTTTATTTTGTTTTTCCGCACTGGGCGAGTTCGAAGAGCTTAGCAAACCTTTATTGTATGTTGCGTGGTACTTCTTCCTCCTTGTCCAGCCATTTCTTGTTTGGGTCAATTCTGCCTCCTTCTTCGCTTGTTGTAGTTGTGCTGTAGGCGCGCTTGGCGATCGCGACGTTATCGCCCTCGGGATCGTCGTGGCTTGTCCTGCATTTCGACGAACTACCCCGCACCTCCACCAAATGTCGCGCGTAAAATTAATGACAGCGGAACATGAATAACATTTTAAGGTTGTACTTGTTACCAGGTCGACAGAGCTCGCCGTTCGCGACTAAGGTTCCGCTCCCCTCTCTAAATCTACTTCAACCGGGGCTGGTTACGTTGGTTTCAAGAGAAAAAAAATCATTGAATGTCGCTAGCGAAGAATCCCAGCGCTCAAGCTCCCTCGAGTTCTTTAGAGCGATCCTTCTACACCTGCCCCGCTCAAAATACCCGCAGACCCATGGGGTTATGAAACCGTGTGGGTCCCACAGAAACTCTGTGGGTGTTCGGGTCCCTATGGGTCCCCGCACAGTTTGTTTGGGTGTGCGGGTCCCCACAGGGTTTGTGTGGGTGTATAGGTCCCCATGGGTCCCCGCAGAGTCTGTGTGGGTCTACGGGAGCTGTGTGGGTCCTGCAGAGATCCTATAGGAGCTGTGTAGGACCAACCCAAGTAGCACAACTCGCCGGTTTGGGACTGGGGCGGTACCGGTCTGCCGGCAAGATCCTACTGGGCCGACGCTGGAAACGCCCCACGGGGCGACAACGGGCCAGTGAGATTGCCAGTCACTGGCCAGTGACTGGGACTGACTGGGACGCCCGGCACTGGGCGTCCCAGTGGGTTCCCGGGATGCTGCCAGCACAAATCCCCAGCGTAGTACCAGAAATACGGTACGATGCCAGCAAGACCCCAGGCTAGCGGCCTCAAGCCATACAGTTCCCGGTCTTGTTTTGTCCCAGCGAGTTCCCGGGCTGCTGCCAGCACAAATCCCCGGCGTAGTACCAGCAGTACCGCAAGTTACCAGCAAGACCCCAGGCTAGCAGGCTAAAACCGTACAGTTCCCGGTCTTGTTTTACGGGCTAACATTTGGTTTTGTGTGCAATTCACACCTGAATAGGAATGACGTTCATAACAATTGTAATTTTAACAAATAATGAGTAAACAATTATTTTGCGCTGTGCATGAAAGTACATTTCTTGCATAGGTATACACCTTTTTGGTAAAGCAGCTGCCACATCCACCTGTCACTCATACATGGGAGTAAATGAAACATACAAAATTGTTACCGTAATCGTTTATTGTCAGTTGCAGTGAAGCTACAGCTCGGCTGGTAATCATGGGCGCCAGAGGAGTGCGCTGGATGTAAGAGCCTGCATGTCACGGGCCCAGGAAATTTTCTTCACACTTCTCAGGCAGCTGGTGGTGCAAGTCGACCATGCACCCGGGAAGGCGAGTCCTTCATTACAGCACCTGTAAAGAGAATCAATACCAAGTAGAATGACAGGGTAAATCAATACCAGCTGCATGTGATAATCCAAAAATTCCAAACTGGGGTGAGGGGCATGAGACAAGCAGCCCATGTAAAAGGAAAACTTTTTGTAGCTAATGCACTAATTGTCTTTATTTTATTTTCTATCTGGAAACTATATCCCAACAAAAATACTTTGATTGCCCTAAGGGACACACCGGTAACAACACACTGGATGACCAAGGGGCAAAATGGTCCAGTTATCTCATAGTCAAAATGAGCTATCTGTATGGAAAAGGCCCACTTTAGAGAAAGGCTTGTGGAAATCATCTATTTTAATTCAAAAGGGCATGTCGAGAGACAAGCGAGCTTGGTGGAGTAGTTGGCATGTAGTTTAACATTGTCGTTCGTCACGATAGGTGCGCGATCTCCGATATTAACATCCAGCATTTTTAGGTAAATATAGCGATTCATTAGTCTTACTGAGACAATGACAAATCATATCCTTGACATATACAGCTCACAGTAATGGAAGCAGCATTTGAACTTTTTGTAGCAGATTCTGTAGCATTCAAAATACTAGTATGGAGCTGCCGCTAACGCTTTTAGAACAGATGCAAATGAAAAAAAAAGAAGTGATTGCATATTTAAATGAGTTTGTCTGTGATAATAATTGCCAGTTCCTCTTTGATACTGGAGCATATTACTTATCGCATTTTGTGCTAAAAATAAATAGGATGCAAAAGGAACAGACAGCCTTCTTTATTTGAAATAAGGCTCTGGTCAGAGCGGGGTTCATTTAAAACGGGTACTAAAAATGGTTGAAAAATAAATCATAGCCCAACCCTTCTGTTGCGATAAAGCCTCCCTCAAATCGCCGTTCTACATTCAGTGCAGAACGGGGATGGGAGTGTACAGTGGTTGGTAGATGCAGGTTATATGTATGGGACATCTATTTTCTAAGTAATATTGTTTATCTGGTCAATTTTCTTCCATCACAAACTGAGACAAGGTTCTAAATACAGTGGAAAACAGGAAGGAGGAGTGTGATCCAGATTTAGTTTTGCACAAGCTATATGGCAACTGACTTCATCCTCTTAGAATTTAGAAGAGTGGATCTGGGTATAATAATGTCTAGCCCGACAATACTGCCAGGAGCACATAAAAACCTGTCAGAAAGGGGTAGAGGAAGTTTGAATAATAATTTCCGTATTACGATGAGCAGCTGCTCATACTGAGAATTGATGTGAGCAATGTCGGCCTGAAATATCTATGCGTAAGCCACCCCCTATCAGAAAAAGTTTTAGCTGAGCGCTTTTTACGGCCCGCTCCGCTAAACCACTGAGCGAGAAAGCCGCAAGGCATGCGCATAACACTCAGCCGGCAGTGGCCTTTGGGTGCAGAAATTGTCTGCTCCAGCAGCATCTGCGCTCCGATTGGTCGTTGCTGACTGAGCGTTGTGCGCATGCACATGCTTTCCTGCTGAGCGGAGCGGACCGTAAAAATGCTCAGCTAAAACTATCTAATGTCTATGTCGCAGCCACAACTCCAAAACGTGCAGTCTCTTCTTCCTCGCTTGTACAATACACCAAAATTGCACTGCATACTGCTTTAGACTTGCTGGCATGTTTCACACTCACTCCCTGCAGACAGCTAGGACTGTCGGTAAACGAGGAAAAAAAAGTGTGAACACATAACATGCACGCCAAAACAAAACATCGATGGGACTATACAAGACTGCACTAAAGTTGCTGCTACGTATGCGCCGTACGAGCCAGCGGTACGAGCCATGTTCCCCGACCGACGGAAGAAGGAAACTCCGCCGGGCCCCGCTTGTGTAATCGGGGGTGTCGGGTTGCTCTCCGTCGGTCGGGAAACATGGCTCGTACCGCTGGCTCGTACAGCGCATACATAGCCCGAGTCTGTGCGGCCGCGAAGTAATTGGAGCACTACGTCTACTCCAGAAGATCAACTTCGCTGAGGTGGAAGACCGGGTCTCCGAACTCAAGACGATGTTTGGCGAGTTGTTCAGGCCTGGAATAGGCCAAATGGAGGGACCACCAGTGCACCTGCACCTTCGCAAAGATGCAAGACCGAGATTCTTCAAGGCAAGATCTCTTCCCCACGCACTAAGAGACAAGGTTTCAGCAGAGGTCGACCGTCTTTGCCAAGAAGGAATCCTGTCGCCGGTGGCACATTCTGAATGGGCGACTCCCATCGTGCTGGTTATGAAGAAAGACGGCTCCGTGAGAATCTGTGGGGACTTAAAGTCACACTAAGCCCTGCCTGTGACATCGAACAGTACCCTCTCCCAAGAATCGAGGACTTGTTCGCATCACTGAATGGTGGAGAATGCTTCTTGAAACTGGACCTGAAGGATGCGGACCAACAGGTTCCCCTCGACAAGTCGTCAAAGAAGGTGGCAGTGATAAACACGCATCGTGGACTCTACTGCTACAACCCTATGGAATCGCCTCAGCCCCGACGATATTTCAGCGCAGGATGGAAGCACTCCTATGCGACCTTCCGGGGACGCAGGTGTTCCTCGATGACATTCTGGTGGCAGAACGTGAGGAAAAATTCGGGAAAAACTTAGAGAAAGTACTCCAAAAACTGCACAGCAGCGGTGTTCGTCTTCGAGAAGACAAGTGCGAATTCCGAAGGCAAGAGGTAACCTACCTCGGACACCGAATTGACCGTGAAGGGCTCCATCCTGATGACCAGAAGCTAAAGGCAATCAAAGAAGCGTCAACACCAAGAAATGTGCAAGAGCTAAGGTTATTTCTTGGATTCTTCACGTATTATAGGAGCTTCATTCCCCGCATGTCAACCATGCTCAACCCCTTGTACGACCTACTAAAACTGAATGCGAAGTGGCAGTGGGACACGGCCCAAGAAACAGCGTTTCAGGAAGCAAAGAACGCAATCCAGAACTGCGAATTTTTGGCTCATTTCGACCCGTCGAAAGAAGTACTGTTGGAGTGTGATGCCTCGCCATATGGAGTGGCAGCAGTGCTTTCTCACCTGATCGATGGCGTCGCGAGGCCAATTGCGTTCCGCTTCAGGACCTTATCGCCCGCTGAAAAGAACTACTCGCATCTCGAAAAAGAAGCTCTGGCCTTGATCTTTGGTGTCACCAAATTCAGAGATTATCTCTTGGGGAGACAATTCACACTGGTGACAGACCACAAACCGCTCGTTGGACTCTTCAGGGAAGACAAAGCTATTCCAGCAACAGCGGCTAGCTGGATCTAGAGGTGGGCTCTGACACTTGGTGGATACATGTACAACATACACTTGGTGGATACATGTACAACATACGCCACAGGGCTGGGAAGTGCAACGGTAACGCCGACATGCTAAGCCGGCTTCCACTGAATGATGGAGGTCAATCACCGACAAGCCCAGAGCAAGTGGCCTTCGTGAAGAAACAGGACCACTTTCGGTGAAACAAGTCGCGGATTTGACCGCTGCGAACACGGAGTTGAGTAAACTTCGAACGACTATCCTGGAAGGATTGCCAACTCAGCCACAAGATCCTACTCTCGAACTCTTCTGGACCCATAGAGCGGAGATATCGGTGGAGGAAGGACTTGCGGTGTGGGGGAGAAGAGTGGTAATTCCGCAAAAGGCAAGGCGAGCAGTGCTGCTGGAGCTACACGACGCCCACTTTGGCATGGCTGCGATGAAGTCCCTGGCCAGATCGCTCTGCTGGTGGCCAAACATTGATCGCAACATCGAAAACATGGCCCGCAACTGTCATCAGTGCCAGCAAGCGCAACCTATGCCGCCCTCAAGGAAGTCACTGTCGCGGCCAGCAGCGGCATACCCTGGTCAAGAATCATATTGACTATGCGGGACCAGTCAACGGACAAATGCTGCTCATTGTAGTAGACAGCTACCCTAAGTGGATTGAGGCTGTTCCTGTGAAGAATGCTACTTCAGAAAAGACCGTAGAATTAATGCGAGGATTATTTGCTCATTTTGGAGTGCCATACTGCATCGTTGACGTCAATGGCACAACCGTCACCGGACAACCTTTTAAAGACTTCACATCCCAGAGCGGCGTGCGACAAGTTCGAACTGCACCATATTATCCAGTCGAATGGACTCGCCGAACGGGCTGTGCGAACGTTGAAGTTGGCGCCGAAAAGGATTTTCGTTTAAGACCTACAAACAAAGGTGGATTGGTGTTCGCCGGTAAGCACGTCAGAAAAATCTCCGGCAGAACTCTTGGTAGGACGTCAGCTACGTTCGATATTGGACCTCATTAACCCAACACGGCTGGAGAAAAAGAAAGAACAACAATCTCAGACCACCGCTGACAAACGACTTCAACGAGGAAGAACCGTGTTTATCCGCAACTAGGCATCGGGTTCCCGTTGAATTTCGGGAGTCGTAAAGGAGACGAAGGGAACGCGCATGGCAATCGTTACCACACCAGACGGCGATGTTGTCCGACACGCCGACCAGATCAGGCTAAAGATTCCACAAATGGAAACGCCAACTTCTGAGGACGAATCATGGATGGACGATGTCGGCATTCCCGAAACATGCATGGACGACGTCGGCATTCCCGAGGCGCCAAACATGCCAGTGCCAAGGAGGTCAATTCGTCCAAGACGGAAGCCTTCGCGCTTTCAAGCCACTTATTGTAAACCAAGGGTGGAGGAGTGCTACGTACGCGCCGTACCATCCAGCGGTACGAGCCATGTTCCTCGACCGACAAAGAGCAACCAGACACCACAGCTAGCCTGAATCAGATTAGTGTCACATTTGCTGAGATTGAAGTACAGTCGTGATCTATATGAGGGTAAACAAGCAATCGTCAACTGCCCAGTATTGGTAGCACCATGCAGCAGCTGACTTGTAAGTCACCTGATAAGGAAAAAACATTACCACGGACAGCAATGAGCAGTTCATAATCACCTGTTTACCTTCATATTTATCTAGTCTCTACCCAGCTAAGGTAGCCAGTGTGTCTGCAGCAGAAATGGCTGTATCAAAATCTCAAGAGGATGAAACTTCAGAACAGGCTTGGTAAGGTTTCACACTGCAAGCAAGACCGTGCAAATTTCACTTTCTCAAACATGAAAGTGCATTTCAAATTGTCACCAGGACAAGCTGCTCTTACACAGCTGTATATATAAGGCAGCGTACCATCAACAACCTTTGCAGACTGCCATGGACTTGAACCTCGGCTAAGCTGGTGATGCAGGAACAAATCGGCCTAGTCGATGCTAGCTTCTGTTCGGCGATTGCTGCACTGAGTAGAAAGGTGAGAACTGTGATGTCAATTATATGAAACAAACAAAAGCAATCCTAGCATGCACAGTTCGCTAGAGGCACCGACAAATAAAAATCAAAGGTTGGGTCAATTATGTTAATGCAATATACATACTTCAAACGCGTACCATGAGTGCTGGCAAGACATTTGCTGTCTCCAATCTAGATAAGCTAGTAAATTTACAAGCCAAATAACAAATAACTTAAAAGCTTAAATATATTTTGATCGAACTACCAAAACCGAAGACTAGCTCTGCAAATGTAGTGCTATCTATTACACCATATATGACTAGATTCGAATTACAGTGTCCCCCTTACAAAGACTAAAGCAAAACAACTCAGTCTGCCGTGCCACTACACCAGAAACGATGGTATTGTGATATCATGGAGATCAGAGTTAGGAACAGGTGTGACCAGGTTTGGCACGACAAATATGCTAATATCATTATTCATTTTTGCATATTCTACGGTGACAATGCAGAGAAACAATCACACACCAGATACTCAGAAAGAGAAGCACATGCACTGAACTTACAACTCTTGTGTATTCGACTACTTCCTTCTTCTCTTCAACATCTGGATTGACTTTACAGAACGTGATAAGCAGATGAAATAGCACAAACTATAGCACAAATAGCACAAAAATAAAAAAAATAAAAAAGTGAACCCTTACAATCCATCCCTCTCCTTCACAGCTATCGTTTAGATAGAAATTGGAGCTCCTTGGTTGACAGCGCTATACAAGGACTACTTACACATTTGTCCTTCAGATGCTCTGCTCTTTGCGCTTTCATTAATTCTCCTGTCAGTGGGTCTCAAATCCTACCTATTACGGAACAATTTTCAAAATGTGCTACGCAACCAATCCCGACAGTGGATTCCCAAATGTCCAGCAACAACTAGGTGGGTGTTGTAAAAATGCTCTCTTAAACGATCATTCAAATTCCTGCCAGTCCGGCCGACATACTCCTTACCACACTACTTATGTAGGCCAAACTGGCACGTGTTTGAATGATCGTTTAAAGGGGCGATGCAACGATTTTTGTATTTTGCGCAAATACCGGTTAGAGCGGATCCCTGCCGTTAATGACCTGTGAAATACTCGTTCGTTTTTCCCCCCACGCAATAGGAGTCCTAGTAAAAAATAAAGAAAAACGAGCAGCGTTCACCCCCTCAACTCGCAGCCAGAGCAAGCGGCCACGTGATCTGGAGCCGAATATATGCCGCCAATGTTGATCATAGCCATGCGCTGGGGTTGGCAAGGCACAGGACACGCGCTGAGTTTCAGACATTGTTATGGTTCGGCTGTTGTCGTCATTGCAGCGATTGGACACGGGCCACTACCCGAATGCTTCTCGAGCGATCGATTATCACGAGCCCAAATCGAGTGTCCACGCCATGCTCGGGTCCAATCTATGAGCCGCATTTAAATATCGTCACTGGGCGGTACTGCTACCGCCCAGCTACGTCATCAGGTTTTGCGAAGGAGAGATTGAATGAAAACACTCGGTTTTGTCCTCGAAATTACAGCGCAACAAAGGAGTTTCTTGGTCAGTGGCGTTGCGTGCGAGTATCCTTGAGTCCCACTAGTGCCAGTAAGCTCGTGTAAAGTGAAAAACATCCCAATTGAATATCGTTGCACCGCCCCTTTAAAGAAGCATTTTTATAACACCCACCGAGTCGTCGCTGGACATTTGGGAATCCACTGTCCGGATTGTGGTTGTGTAGCACATTTTTAAAATTGTTCCGTAACAGGTAAGACTCGAGACCCACTGACAAGAGAAAAAAAAAGTGCAAAGAAGAAAGCTTGAAGGACAAGTGTTAAAGGGGCGGTGCAACGATATTCAATTGGGATGTTTTTTCACTTTACACGAGCTTACTGGCATTAGTGGGACTCAAGGATACTCGCACGCAATGCCACTGACCAAGAAACTCCTTTGTTGCGCTGTAATTTCGAGGACAAAACCGAGTGTTTTCATTCAATCTCTCCTTCGCAAAACCTGATGACGTAGCTGGGCGGTAGCAGTACCGCCCAGTGACGATATTTGAATGCGGCTCATAGATTGGACCCGAGCATGGCGTGGACACTCGATTTGGGCTCGTGATAATCGATCGCTCGAGAAGCACTCGGGAAGTGTCCCGTGTCCAATCGCTGCAATGACGACAACAGCCGAACCATAACAATGTCTGAAACTCAGCGCGTTTCCTGTGCCTTGCCAACCCCAGCGCATGGCTATGATCAACATTGGCGGCATATATTCGGCTCCAGATCACGTGGCCGCTTGTTCTGGCTGCGAGTTGAGGAGGTGAACGCTGCTCGTTTTTCTTTAATTTTTTTACTAGGACTCCTATTGCGTGGGGTGAAAAACGAACGAGTATTTCACAGGTCATTAACGTCCGGGATCCGTTCTAACCGGTATTTTCGCAAAATACAAAAAATCGTTGCATCGCCCCTTTAAGTAGTCCTTTATAGCGCTGTGGACCAAAAAGCTCCAATTTCGATCTAAAGGATAACAGTGAGGGAGAGGGATGACTTTTAAACACTTCCTTTTTTCATTTTGTTTTTTGCTTCTTTCTTTTTTTCTTTTCTTGTCTTTTGCTTTTTCCCTTGTATTTTATGTTATTTATTCTGCTTATCACGTTCTGGAAAGTCAATCCAGACGTTGAAGAACGAAGAACGAAGTAGTCGATTACACAAGAGTTGTAAGTTTAGCGTGTGTGCTTGTCTTCCTAAGTATCTGGTGTGCGATTGATATCTGGTGTGTGATCTGCGCTGTCACCGTAGAATATGGTTCACCAACTTGCCCAAGCATTCATTCTATCATTTTTGCAACATTAAAATGACTCTGAAAGGTCGACCAGCTACAGTGTGTATTCACACAAGTCTTGCGAGTGTTGATTTGTAGGTACAGCACCCTGGTTGTGTCCATGTGTGATATATGACCAAATACCATAGAGACCAATACTCCAAACTTCTCCGAAAGCCAATGGGCGTGGTGGCAAACGGCAAGAGTGGCGTTCTTCACCACTCTCGCCGTTTGTTTGTGTTTGTATGTTGCTACTAACAAGTGCACTAATGGAAAGGCTTCAGCCATTATTGGGAACACTAAATAAACAAGTACTAAATACAAATACAACACACACAGCAATACTGGATGCAAGAGTGACGCACTCCTGTTGGGGTTGTATGGATATTTTTACAGCGTGTACTTGGTCAGCCGTTTCAAAGTTGCGATGAGTCGCTCGCTGTAGATGAGCAATTTAGCCAGTGCAGTATGACTGCTAGACTGGGGTCTTTATCCTGCACCACGCAGTAGTGATATGCATTTGCAGGCCGGTACGATGCTCATCCAGATGGAACTAAACAGGGGTGGGGATTGAACCCAGAATCCCTGGGTTCTGCAGTGCCAGCTTTCGCTCCAGCTGCTCCGAGCTAGTGTGCGCTAGCCTCGGCCACCTATACCCCAACGCAAGGCAACCCAACGCACTTCTGTTGTAAACTCAGCATTCCGCTTATGAATGAAATCTGCAATTCCTCTACAGGCTTTCATTCCACGTGAGTGGCATCGGAATCGCTAAAGGCCAGCCCATAAACACAGTGTGTTAAAAAAATCCCAGCAGGAATAAGTTGCTATTATATTGTTCAATATATATATATATATATATGTATATATCACTTTGCCATGAACAGCCTTGGCCGTTTTCCGTGAAGCCAGGACTTCACCAGAGGAGACTGTCATCCTGTGTAGTCTAAGGACACTCGCATGAGGATGGTGAAAGTGAATGTCAACTTCTACTTGGGAAGGGCTGCAGAGGTGAAAACACAGAGTAGAATATATGATAAAAAAGAATCATGGACCAACTTGGAAAAATATGCACAAAAAGACAAGGACAAAAGGACAGGAACACGTAGGATGTAGACTGGTACACATTCGCAAATCAATCTACTGAACACAAAATAAAAGAAGAGGATGAGAGAATCGGAAAGGCTATACTTGGAGAACGTGAGCTTGAGGAACCGGGGCATGAGGTAACGATGTCAGGTAGAATGTTTTACACACACTCTAGAATTACCAACAGCTTTCCAATGGAGTAAGGTGGTGAGTTCACTTTGATTGAACATCTTGAAAAATAGCACACAAAAAACAAGGAGCAAAGGAGAGGAATACGTACACTACATATGAGTGCAGAAACCCAACTCAGATAAATTAGAAAAGCAAAAGATAAAGAATGCGGAAGGAGCTTCTGCAAAAGTTCGAACAGGTCCAAGTGGAATGTGCTAATTCACCCTTATGCATAAGACTGTAAAAACGATTTCTTCGGCAGCTCAGGTAAAAGACGGATGTGCGGACACATTGGTCACCCAAACGACGAATAATAAAGGCCTAAAATAATTCTCTTGTATGTTTTTTTATAGTATCTGTTAATTACTCACGTTTTTCATAAGGATGGCATACACAAGCAGTGTAAACAGTGCATAAGTAGCTGACAATCCATCGTAGATTTTAGAGAGAGATTGAGCTGTCTTTATGTGTTAGGCATCCATCTGTTACCTTCACTGACATGAGAATTATGTTTTTTTTTTTTTTTAACCTGCTCTTCTAACAGGTAAATCAGTGCGTTCCACTTGGGCCTGTGCTCGAGCTCCTTCCGCATTCTTGATTTCCTCCTTCTCTGATTTATGCGAGTTGAATCTGCGCTTGCATGAGGTCTTCGTGTTGCCCTCATCTCCTTGACTTTTTGTGAACTATTTTTTCAAGGTGTTCAATTAGTACCAGCTCACCACCTTACTACAATCATGCAACAACTAAAAGCAATTACAACTTATACCATTCGCTAAAGGCAGTACCAAACGAACAAAACAGGGATTGGGTGAGGTATGTCTAACACTATATACTGAAGGCTGAGCTCCATGGGACGAACATGCTGCGAATAGCCGACGAATTTGGCCAGCGCTTTTGCTCTGCGCGTGGAATCAACAGAGTGGCTGCTACGTCGCGCGCAAAGCGAGCGTGCCGTCGGGCGGCGTTCGCGAGTTATTCGTCACATAATTCGTTCCATGGACTTCAGCCTTTACACTGAACAAAATATAGATACGAAAAACTGGAGAGACACTACCTTAATTGAGGACATGCTTGTGAATTTCCCCAGAAGCTTGTAATTAATACTTGATAACCTCTAAAAAGAACATCAGTATTAAGAGAATAAATGCTTCACCATTTGAAGCAGCCTGAGTGTTTCTAGAGGTGTGAAATTCGGTGCACGTGCGTTGGATCATACAAAACATGTGTACAGCAAATTATGTTTTCGAGCTCGACATTTTGCGAGGAATTAAGTGCCGGCGTGAAAAATTATTTCGCGGCCACAAAATTTTGCGATCGGGAGTGGTATGCTATGCATTATTCACCATGATGTGAATTCATCGCGGCACCACTTTTCGGCAATTCTTTTCTGATTACGAAGTGCGAAAATTAAGTCGTTTGCAGACGACTGGGCGGCGGAAGCTGCGGGCTTGTCAATCAATCAATCGCTGCCTGTTGTGGGGTCCAGCTCTCCGCACGGAAGTACGGAGAGTGGCTTCGGCGATGGAAGGGCACCGCGCTCTTCCAGACATTCTAATTAACGAGTAAATAATACAGGGAAGAAAGGCAATCAACACCGCCGCCGCCGCCCCCCCCCCCTTCCCTCCCCCTCTCCGTTTCCCAGAGAGTTCCGCCGGTACCGATGGACATTGAGCGAGACCGTAGCCTCTGCATCGGGGAAAAAAGAAGAAAAACAGCCTCGCATAACGCCATTCGCACACAATTAGTAATGCTGGTAAAATCAAGCGATCTACAGACAATAACAAGCCTTTCGAACCCAGGAAGAATAATATAGCCCTAACTAACAAAGAAACGAACTTACCTAGGGTCCCGTGCCGTGATCTTGGCTGTTGAGCAGATTTAACGTAGTTCCACGTCTCACAGTCGCTTCCCTCTTTTACGGACACACTTGAACTAAGGCAAACTCCACGCATCACGACTAATCGGGAAATTGACCACAAGACACAGGCATGCAAACGCACAACGCGCCGGCAAACCGCGCGAAACCGATCGCGTGCGAAACATGGGCAGGCTGTAGACAGCGTTGGCCGTTGATTCGAACGGGTTGTATTCGTATCTTCAACTTGTTTGAAATGAAACGATGAGCAAATCACGTTATAAAACTCATAAAAACACAGTATAATAAATTATTTCGCACTTCAACATTTTCAGAAGATTATAAATAAGTGCTGAACACAAAGCAAAATCTTCAATACGAAACTAGTCGTACAATGGCCACAAACGGATTAAACAAACATTTAAGTTTCTTGTATTGGCGATAAAAACGAACGTGCTGCTTTAGTCTAGTTTGTTGAAGCAGCGTCTTTCTGAGCTTGTGGTTGTCGGTGTCCAATCACCGTAAACAACCTTTTCTTTATTACATTTTTTATTATTTTTTATTATTTCAATAATTTTTTTTATGTTTTTGCAGTCGTCGGCGCCGTGATTTAGGTAACAATCACGCAGACGGTGAAATAAAAAGTGCGAGCCCAAGGTTGAATTGTTGCAATGCACACAGCGTGGCCCCCTTGTTTTGCCGGGATTATTTACTGCATCCGTGCTAATATGTGGGTCAGTGTAGTAGGGAAACAGCGCAAGTCCTTTCAACGAAGAAAGGAATAATATGAGCATATTGCGAACAAAATGGAAACTGTGTAAGTGGTAAAACTGGCACAGTGACGCAGCCGAATTTTTCTGAAAGCGGTCATCTTCACCCAAAGTTGAATAAAAAATACCGCCATTTTAAGGCAGTTATTTAGCTGAGCTCATAGCGCGCTACGTATTAAGCACATCTCTTAATTTACTGACTTCCGGAAAGTTGTATTTAATTTTGTTCTGGTAGATCAGTCTTATCTCCCGCGTGCCGCCTGGTTTTACTTATCGCCGGTTGCGCTCCGCAGTTTTACTTTTTTGTTAGGCCTACACACGTTTTTATTCCTGAGATTCAAGTACAGTGCGGATAATTAACATGATTTGTGAACTGTATCGTTCGCGTTT